>CM070016.1:28380217-28567717 GCA_036247105.1 Cirrhinus mrigala
ACTTTGCACACGCATCAGAACTGGCGAAAATTTACGTCTGATATGGGTCTCAGAAGTGGGTGTGGCAAAATGGCTCGATAGCGCCACCTATACACATTCAGCGGAGTGCGCCTCGAGCTACGTTTCAAGTACATTTACGAAACTCGGTACACACATGTAACACACCAATACCTACAAAAAAGTCTCTTGAGGCAAAATCCGAAACCCAACAGGAAGTCGGATATTTTTAATTTTTCCAGCAAATTTTGTCTCATTTTTGCCATTTCCAGGCGTCGTACTTGAACTAACTCCTCCTAGAGATTTATTCAGATCAACACCAAATTTGGTCAGTCTAATCTAAAGCCCTTTGTGACGTTAAATTGCGAAGATCTAGAGTTTTCGTTGGAGGGCGTGTCCGTGGCGGCCTGTCAAATTTCGATGATTCGCCATGAAAAAGGAAGTTGTTATAACTCAGCCATACAATGTCTGATCTGCCCCAAACTTCACATGTTTGATAAGAGTCTGGTCCTGAACACATACCCATGATCATGTTCAGTCATAGTCATAGCGCCACCTGCTGGTAACAGGAAGTGACATGTTTTACGCTGTGAGAAACTCCTCCTACAGATTTCATGAAATCAACATTATATTTGGTCAGTCTAATGTAAAGACCTTTGCGATGTTAAATTGTGAAGATCTTGAGTTTTCGTTGAAGGGCGTGTCCGTGGCAGCCTGACAAAGTTTGATGTTTCGCCATGGTAATAGAAGTTGTTATAACTCAGCCATACAATGTCTGATCTGCCCCAAACTTCACATGTTTGATAAGAGTCCTGACTTGAACACATCTGAAGGCCAATATTCTATTATAATCATAGCGCCACCTGCTGGCAACAGGAAATGGCTTGTTTTACACTAACTTAAACATGCAATGTCTGATCTGCCACAAACTTCACATGTTTGGTAAGAGTACTGGTCTGAAGACATCTAAAGACCAATATTCAGATATAATCATAGCGCCACCTGTTGGCAGCAGCATATGTCATGTCTTACACTAGCTCAAGCATACTATGTTCAATCTGCACCAAAGTTCGTATCTTTGATAAAAGTGTACGCCTGAACAGATCTACGTTCCAATATTCAGTTATAGGCATAGCGCCACCAGCTGGCAGCAGGAAGTTTGGCACATCTTAATGACTTTGACAGATTCCTCCTAAATTTACTATGTGAAAAGCATAGTGCCCACCATTCGCCTCCGGTCGGCGGTGAGCCCGGGTGCGAGGGCCCGTTCATCGCTGCTTGCAGCTTTAATTATTATTATTATTTTTATTCTTCTTCTCCAAAATGAATCGCATTTTTGAGAGCCTAAACATGGCCGAAAAGTCATGAAATTTTGCACACACGTCAGACCTGGTGAAAATTTACATCTGATATGGGTTTCAGAAGTGGGTGTGGCAAAGTGGCTCGATAGCGCCACCTATACACTTTCAACGGAGTGCGCCTCGAGCTACGTTTTACATACATGTATGAAAATCGGCACACACATGCAACACACCAATACCTACAAAAAAGTCTCCTGGTACGAAATCCAAATCCCAACAGGAAGTCAGTTATTTTAATTTTTCCCGGCAAATTTTGTGTCATTTTTGCCATTTCCAGGCGTCATACTTGAACGAACTCCTCCTAGAGATTTATTCGGATCAACACCAAATTTGGTCAGCCTAATCTAAAGGCCTTTGTGACGTTAAATTGCGAAGATCTAGAGTTTTCGTTGGAGGGCGTGTCCGTGGCGGCCTGTCAAATTTCGATGATTCGCCATGAAAAAGGAAGTGGTTATAACTCAGCCATACAATGTCTGATCTGCCCCAAACTTCACATGTTTGATAAGAGTCCTGTCCTGAGCACATACGTATGATCGTATTCAGTTATAGTCATAGCGCCACCTGCTGACAACAGGAAGTGACATATTTTACGCTGTGAGAAACTCCTCCTAGTGATTTCATGAAATCAACATTATATTCGGTCAGTCTAATCTAAAGGCCTTTGCCATGATAAATTGTGAAGATCTAGAGTTTTCGTTGGAGGGCGTGTCCGTGGCGGCCTGACAAATTTCGATGTTTCGCCATGGGAATAGAAGCTGTTATAACTCAGCCATACAATGTCTGATCTGCCCCAAACTTCACATGTTCGATAAGAGTCCTGGCCTAAACACATCTGATGGCCAATAGTCCATTATTATCATAGCGCCACCTGCTGGCAACAGGAAATGACTTGTGTTACACTAACTTAGACATGCAATGTCCAATTTGCACCAAACTTCACATGTTTGGTAAGAGTACTGACCTGAAGACATATAAAGGCCAATATTCAATTATAATCATAGCGCCACCTGTTGGCAGCAGGATATGTCATGTCTTACACTATCTCAAGCATGCCATGTCCAATCTACACCAAACGTCATATGTTTGACAAAAGTGCTGGCCTGAACACATCTACATGCCAATATTCAGTTATAGACATAGCGCCACCAGCTGGCAGCAGGAAGTTTGGCACATCTTAATGACTTTGACAGATTCCTCCTAAATTTACTATGTGAAAAGCATAGTGCCCACCATTCGCCACCGATCGGCGGTGAGCCCGGGTGCGAGGGCCCGTTCATCGCTGCTTGCAGCTTTAATTATTATTATTATTATTATTATTATTATTATTATTATTATTATTATTATTATAAAATCATATGTATATAGTCTTATTACATAATTTTAAACAACAAAATTATTTTTGGGATCATAGAAATTCTAAAACGTGTTAATTTTTTTTTAATTCATACACATATAGTCTTATTGCATGATTTTAAGCAATACAATAATTTTTTGGGATCATAAAAATGTACAAATTTGTGTATATTGTTACAAAATCATATGTATATAGTCTTATTGCATGATATTAAGTGATACAATTATTTATTAGGATTATAAAAATTCTAAATTGTGTGTGTGTGTGTATATTTATATAGCATTTTTAAAAGTTGTATAACTTCTGCAATATATAGTTTTAATAAGCTGCTGTTGCTGTGTTGCTCAAATTGGTATTGAGTGTAGTGAGGTTTCTCTGGTAATGTAATGTAACTCTATTCATCAGCATGTTTTATGTCAGCTGCCCGTTTACAGACTGCGGGAATCGCACCGAGTCTCTCCGCTCCAGCAGACCTTCACAGAAGTTGGTCGAAAGCCTCCAATGTGAAAACGACTGGAACTCCAAGAGCTTTCAAAACAAGCGAGCGGATTTAATTACACATACCTGGACAACTTACAGCATGGAAAATCCCTGAGCGCTCGCCGCCCACGCCCGCGTCCGCCCGACCCACCGACCCAGCGACCGACAGCCACGGCCTGCGCAAATCATAATAAGACTAATAACGACGCTGGTAACGAGTCCTGCGAGCCTCTGTGTGTCAGCGGCAGAATCCTGCAGCGTTTCAGAAAATCCGCTCATCAATCACGCTCGTTTACCGCCGCCTCCCGCTCAGGTGCCGCTGTTATTCATGGCACGGACGTTTGCGGAGCAATAATACCGCTTTGAGCATCCTGACGGCGTCTTCAGGGTGGAGATTCCCCCGTCTGGTGCTCAAAAATGAACTTAAATCATGTGTACTGTAAAACAAAACTTTTTAATCTTAAACTGTCATGCTTTTATTTTGGCATAAAACAGCAGGGGCTATTTTGTTCTCAGCAGCTGCTTTAGAAGCGCTTTTGATTACGGGTTTAGTAATGTAGTATTTATTTAATTCAATCTCAGTCCTTGGGATTTAATAATCACAGTTTTACTTTGATTAATCATGCAGCATAACCAGAACCAAACAATCCTGACCTCCGCTGAACCGCGTCCTCGACAGAACAGAGACGCGCAGAGCTCACATTCATCACACGCGCTCGGCTAAGATTAATCAACATGCAAATCTGTGCGAAACGTAGGGGTGTGACGATATTCAGACTGAACCGAGAAACCGCAATATGCTTACCACAAAAAAATAAAACTGAAAAAAATTGAATTTTAGAAAAAATAAGACTGATTTTATAGGGCCCTACATTTAGTGTAATTCTCTCTTAAATGTTGCTCCTTAAATGAACACATATATTATTTTGTTTCTGGATAACTAGATTCATTTATGATTCAAGCTTCATCCTGTGTGATTAGTTTATCACTTAAAATTATGAAATAAGACTATATGCAATGATTTTATAATAATATACACATTTTTGAATTTTTATGATCTTAAAAACGTTTAATATTTAATATTATTTAATATGGTTATATACATATGAACTTATATTTAAAAAAAAAAAGAAAAGAATTTGTAGCTTCCTAATAATTCTGTATAATTATACACACACAAATTTTAGAGTTTATGATCCCAAAAATAATTGTATCTCTTAAAATTATGTAATAAGACTATATACATATGACTTTATAACAGTATACACAAATTTTAGAATTTTTATGATCCTAAAAAATAATTTTAGCACTCAAAATTATTATAAAACTATATACATATGATTTTATAACAATGTACATAAATTTTAGAATTTTTATGATCTTAAAGAATGTAATATTTAATATTATTTAATATGAATATAAACGTATGAACTTATATTTAAAAAAAAATCTAAATACAAACTAAATACATGATTTTATAATGCACACTTTTTTTATGATCCTAAAAATAGTTTTATCACTTAAAATTATGTAAAAAGTCTAAATACATGATTTTATAACAATACACACAAATTCTAGCATTTTTAAGATCCTAAAAATAATTGTATTGCTTAAAATTATGTAAAAAAAAAAAAACGAAATGCATATGATTTTTATAACAATATACACAAATCTTTGAATTATGAACCTAAAAATAATTGTATCACTTAAAATTATGTAATAAGACTTAATACATATGATTTTATAACAATCCACACACATTTTAGAATTTTTATGATCCTAAAAAAATGTTTTATTGCTTAAAATTATATAAGACTAAATGCATATGATTTTATAACAGTATACACATATTTTAGATTTTTTTTTTTTTACCTAAAAAATTATTTTATCACTTAATTATGTAATTAGACTAAATACATATGATTTTATAACAATCTACCCAAATTTTGGAATTTTTATGGTCCCCAAAATAATTTTAGCACTTACAATTATGTAATAAAACTAAATACATATGATTTTATAACAGTATACACAAATTTTAGAATTTTTGTGATCCTAAAAATAATTTTGGCACTTAAAATTATGTAATAAGACTTGATACATGTGATTTTATTACAATACACACACATTTTAGAATTTTTATGATCCTAAAAATAATTTTATTGCTTAAAATGATGTAATAAGACTAAATACATATGATTTTATAACAATCTACACAAATTTTAGAGTTTTTATGATCCCCAAAATAATTTTAGCACTTAAAATTATGTAATAAAACTAAATACATTTTTTGATTTTATGACAATATACACATTTTTATGATCATACAAAATAATTCTATTGCTTAAAATGTAAATAACTACATATAGTGTAATTTTCTCTTAAATGTAGCTGTAGACATTTTTAATGTTGATATTGAGATGGCCAGAATGTGAATACAGACTTTTTAACGTTTGGACCAGAAGAAGTGCCTTGGATTCTTTTTTTTGTAATAGTTGCTTCAAACTGTTCAAGTATTTAACAAATAGTAAAGTATTGTGAAAATTCCTCTTCCTCCCCACCCAATACCAAACTGAACCAAAACCGCAATACCTACCGAACTGTGAGAAACTTGAACGGTTACACCCCTAGTAAAAAGCATCATGGGAGTTCAAAACAGCCTCGGGATCTCCACGGCGGTGCGAGTTAGCTGACTAGTACCAACATCACAGTCATGGATACTTAGAAAACACAGCTGGTCCACTTCAACTTGTCAGCTGTAGTTCAGTAATGTTAAAAATGCATTTTCCACTGTTAATTTCAGACACGTGCGGGAGGGAAACACACGCTCTCTTTATGACTTTCAGCTCTGGCACCTCCAGTAGCCGCTCGCGCAGACTTTCCAAACTCGCTTTGTTTTTCCTGTAACTCTCTCCCCAGACCGTTTTTCATTTATTTACCGTGACGCGGCGTTCATTAGTCCCGACGAGGCCTTTAGATACTTTCCTCCCTGCCTCGCGTGTCAAATCTGCCGCGTAACCCTTCCCGACCCGCTCGTCTTCAATAACGCGGTTCAAAGGCTCTGCAAATCCTCCACGGGTCGAGTGTCGGTCGCTGGATGGGTAAAGGCCAACGGGACGGTCGGTAAAACAAAACGTGACGGGAAGAGTCTTCGGATTAGCTGAAGACGGCGACTACGATCTGTGACGGACATCAGATACCCGGAGTGAAATCAGTCACGCTTTTGACTCAGACTGTGAGAGGAGACACTAAAACGATGCATTATTTAAATCAAACGGCAGGTTACTTGAATTAACTAATCACTCTTAAGAAGTACTTTACCCAAAATGAACATTTGTGGGAGATCTACTCATCCTCAGATCATCCAAGATTACGATGAGTTTGCTGCTTCATCAGATTTGGAGAAATGTAGCATTTCATCACTTGCTCAACAGTGGATGTGAATGGGTGCCGTCAGAATAAGAGTCCTATGTGAATTACCTACATTTGTAGCAACTTCCCGTGAGCTCTCGATTGAGGGTTAAAGGCGGTCTTGTGGTTTGTGTTTTCACTGCTCATCTCTGTGTTTTTATAGGAGCGGCGTGATGGTAATTCAGAGCAGCTGCTGCTTTGTAAACACAATTAACCCTGGTAATTGCTGAATGTTGATTTTGCGTCTCGTCTCGTGTGTGCAGCGGTAGCCTGTGATGCCACAGTGTTTTTTCAGGTTAAGAGAAAAAAAAAAAAAAAAAAAAAAATATATATATATATATATATATATATATATATATATAAATAAACAATAATAATATAATACAAAATAAAGATTGAAGAATAAAATAATTTAAGAATAAAATAAAATGAAGATTACAGAATAAAATAAAATAAAATAAAACAAAATAAAATAATGAAGTACCATATTTGTTGAAGTGGAATAAATCCTGACTGTGTGTGTGTTTGGACACTGAAAAAGGTTCATAAACAGCATGATTGTGTTCATGTAGGAGCCCATGAGATGCAGTTCACACACGATAAGCTCCAACTCGTGTATGTGAGTGTGTGTGTGAGTGTGTGTGAGTGTGTGTGTGAGTGTGTGTGTGAGTGTGTGTGTGAGTGTGTGTGTGAGTGTGTGTGAGTGTGTGTGAGTGTGTGTGAGTGTGTGTGTGAGTGTGTGTGTGAGTGTGTGTGTGAGTGTGTGTGAGTGTGTGTGTGAGTGTGTGTGAGTGTGTGTGAGTGTGTGTGAGTGTGTGTGAGTGTGTGTGAGTGTGTGTGAGTGGTCTTGTTTTTATATCTTGGTGGGGACCTAAACCTGAATACACACAGGCTCATGGGGACTCGTGTCACCGTGGGGACCTAAATTGAGGTCCCCATGGGGAAACAAGCTTATAAATCATACAGAATGAGTTTTTTTTGAGAAAGTAAAAATGCAGAAAGTTTTCTGTAAGGGTTAGGTTTAGGGGTAGGGTCAGGGTAAGGGGATAGAAAATACAGTGTGGACAGTATACAAACCATTGCGCCTATGGAGAGTCCCCACAAGGATAATAAACCAGACGTGTGTGTGTGTGTGTGTGTGTGTGTGTGTTGTGTCTCTACTTCTCACTGTGGAAACAGCATGATATCATCATGATGATTGTTGTTTCTTCTCTCTGATTAAACCTGTAGAAGGTGTTTGACTGCCAACAGCCTTCAGCTTCAGTCATTCAGTCAGAAAGATGCTGTGCTTCTGCTTTGGTTGGTTAGTATGGTTGGTAATCATTTAATCCACCAAGGATCATTTCAGGAGCAGTGCAATATTTTTATTTTTATTTTTATTTTTAATTTTTTTTTTTAATTTAATTTAATTTAATTTTATTTTATTTTATTCTAAAATCTTCGTTTTATTTCATTCTTTCATCATTTTATTTTATTCTTTCATTTATTTTATTCTTCAATTGTTATTTTGTGTTATTATTTATGTAAACATTTATTTTTTTATTTTTGTATGTATGTATGTATTTATTTATTTATTTATTTATTGATTCTATTTAACTATACTATCAGGTTCTGAGAAAAACTATGATGTTTGACAACCTCAAACTTGAACATAAATTACATTTAAATACAACTAATGCTGTACTAATACACATTATAGTATTGCGGAGTTAGCTTATTTTAAAATATGTATGTATTTAATATACGTATTTAACTTTAAAAAAAAAAAAAAAAAAAGATAAACATGCTACATCTTTTTGTATTATTATTATTATTATTATTATTATTATTATTTATTATAATATTAAACTTGAACACAAAATTACACTAAATACAACTAATGCTGCATTTTATTAAAAAAAAAATTAAATTGTGGTAAATGTTAGTATTAAGTATTATTTAATATGAATAAATAAACTATATATATATATATATATATATATATATATATATATATATATATATATATATATATATATATGAAGAGTTCAGATGCAAAACCAGCTAAAAGCCATCTCGGTCAGAAGAAAGACGTCAGATGGAGTTAGCTAGTTTTGCATCTGAACTCTTCATATATATATATATATATATATATATATATATATATATATATATATATATATATATATATATATATATATATATATATATATATATATATATATATATAATTTATTTATTTATTTTCATAATATTAGTATATTATTTTAATGAACCAATGATGGTCTGACAGCCTCAAACTTGAACACAAAATTACACTAAATACAACTTATGCTGCATTTTATTAAAAAAAGATAAATTATGGTAGATGTTAGTATTGCTGAGTATTATTTAATATAAATAAATAAATATCAATTAATTAGTTATTATTAATATTATTCATATAAAATTATTTTTTTTAAAAAAAGGTGCTTAACAGATATTGAAGAGGTGAATTTTTTTTTTTTTTTTTTTTAATTCACTCAATGATATTAATCACTGTGAATCAGTTCACTACATCAAACTCACTGAATGAACTTCAACTTGATTAATTCAGGATCATTTCATAAGCAAATTCTGTATTTTATTTGATTAATAATTAATCTTTATTTTATCCTTTCATTTCATATTTCTTTTTTTATCCTTTAATGTTATTTATTTTATTTTATTCTGTAATCCTCATTTTATTTAAAAAAAAATTGTTAAATTGTTTTAGTATTGCTGAGTATTTATTTCACTTAGTTACATATGTTTCATACCTAATATGAACAGCTGAATATATATATATATTTTTGCACTAATTCATTGATCTTAATTGCAGTGAATGAACTGAACTGATTCACTAAAACAAACATTCTGAATCGATTCAGAGATAAATGAATCATATTTCCCAGCACATTGTCACTCTACACCACTACTTTACGCTCAGCTCTTAGTGACTATTTTTAGTTACTTGCCGCCCAAACTGGTTTGACAGAGCTGGTTGAACAGTGTTCGGGTTTGTGTAGGGTGAAGCTGATTTTAGCATGTCTCTGTCCCTCTAAATGTTGTACACAAGGAGGAATCGCTAGTGCATGATGGGACGGGTCCAGGTGTCCGAATGCTGTTGTCCTGATATGTATCAGCCGTTCAGGGTTCAGCGCCATTGCTTCTTTTTTTTTTTTTTTTTTTCAGTCTCTGTCCGTCTCATTCAGGACCGGGTTCCTTGTTCTTTGATCCTGATGGATTCCTTTTGGCGTTAGAATAATATTTTCGTCCCGCTCTGATCTGTGAGGTGTGACGGCACGGTGGAAAATTACCCCTCTGCTTTGAAATCCATCCAGATTGTAATTTTCAATTTAGGAAATTGCTCCGTCATGATTGTTGTTTGAGTGTCGAGCGTTTTATGGGCTCCGTGTCATGAAGTCTCGCTCAAATAATCAGTTTTTATTACATGTGCTGCTTCAGTAGTGTCAGTGTCAAGTAGTTCTGATATATAGTGAAATACTTGTAGTTTGTATGGTTTAATTTCACAGATGGGAAGTAACGAAGTAACAACAATTCACAAATAATGTACTCACCCCCTTGTCATCAAAGATGTTTATGTCTTTCTGTCTTCCGTTGTAAAGAAATTATGGTTTTTGAGGAAAACATTTCAGGATTTTTCTCCATATAATGGACTTCATTGGTGCCCCGATTTTGAGCTTCCAAAATGCAGTTTAAATGCAGCTTCAAAGGGCTCTAAACGATCCCAGCCGAGGAAGAAGGGTCTTATCTAGCGAAACAATTTTTTTCGGAAAATAAAAATTTGTATACTTTTTAATAGGGCTGCGATGAGACAAGACACGAGACTGGGTTCATGAGAACGAGACGAGATTTTTAAACTTTAAAAAAAATCCTAAATTATGAAATATATAGGGAAAAGTATTTTATTCAACTGAAAAACACAAAATGCATGTGCATTTTGATATGAACTTGCACTTTCTGAAGTTAAACTTCTATTTTAATGAATTATATGCAGTAATAAACATATAAACTAAAGCTGCATGATTCTGGATAAATTGAAAATCACAATTTAAAAAAAAAAAAAAATAGAGATCACGATTCTCACGATTCTGAAGAAAAGAAAGATTAGATTAATCTAAACAAAATAACGCAATTTACTAGTGGTTCAGACAAAATGTTCATTGCTTAAAATATATATATTGGAACAAAACTGTAAAAAATGAGTCAATGTCTCAATTAATAAAGACTTTTCACTATTTGAATCTCCTGAATGAATGATTCAATGATGAATACTTTTTTAAACGTGCAGTTGTCGCCACCTCCTGGCGGAAGTGGATAAGCGTTACAATACATACAAATGAACTCTTAAACTTTTAGCCCAGTACTTCTGTTATTTAAATGTCTGTAACACAGAAGTAATGATCATCATGTGGTTGAAAAGACTGTTTGTGTTGCTCTTTTTGGATCAGCAGCAGCATGAATGCAAATTTCAGTGTCTTTAACACCTGTTTTACATCAGAAGCGTCAGTGGACTGTGAGTAGCACGATGTGAAACAGTCATAATAGACACTGCTGAATCCTTGTCATTTAGGAATAAGATTGCGTGGGTGTTTGAATAGAGAGAGCGATCATGCAGCTATAATGTAAACACTGCAAAATGTTTTGTGACTATATTGTCACGTTCTCGCGAGACATATCGGATCTCATCACATCCCTACTTTTTAAGCACAAAAGCTGGTGATGCACAGGAAATCACGTCAAAAGGTCACGCGGAACGTAGGCGGAGCTACAGAGCCAGTGTTTGCAAAGCGAACGTGCAAAGGCTAAGAAAGTGCAAGTAAGTCAAACACTGTTTACAAACAAAAAGGAACAACATGTCAGACGATTCTGAAGTTGTAGGAGAAAATAAGATGGAGTGTTTCGCCATACTCTACCTTTCTGAGCCGGAGCACACAGACGATGAACTTAGAGGTGAATCATAGTAGTGATGGGAAGTTCGGATCATTTTACTGACTCAGCAAAATGAAGCAATCTTTTTTCGAGTCATTTCATTCATTTTAGCAAAATATAATTAAAATGTTACCTGTTACTTCCCTAACACATCTACTGCTTACACAAACGTTGATCACACGACAAACAAGACAAAACTAAAATGCTATAAGGAACACAAAAGATTTCGGGTTTGAGTTGTTCATTCATCACGTGACAGAACAATAAGATGAACGAACGACTCGAAAAACTCGAAGACTCGAAACAGGTGAACTAATTCCAGTACAGAATCTAATAGGATGTTGCGCATGCGCGACTGAACGAATCACTCCCCGAGACGACTCGTTCTTCTCGAGTCACATTAAAGATTCATTCACTTTAGTGTTTTGTAGACTAAAATAAACATGCACGTTTGTTAATAATTTTTGAGCCTCATTTTTTTATGTTTCAAAAAAAAAAAAAAAAAAAAAAAATATATATATATATATATATATATATAGAAACATATATTAAAAAAATGTTTATATATATATATATATATATATATATATATATATTATTATTATTATTATTATTATTATTATTATTATATATATATATATTTTTTTTTTTTTTTAAACACAAAAAAAAGTGGCTCAAAAATTAACAAACATGTCTGAGCCCATACTTCTTTACTTTAACTTAAGTAAAAAAGTGTAGTCAGAACTTCTACTTTTACCAGAGTATTTTTAAACATGAGTATCTGTACCTCCACATGAGTGAAGGATGTGTGTACTTTTGCCATCTCTGATTAATTTAAATGACTCTGTACCCTCTCTGTTTTCAAGGGTTTAAGCGTCTCTGAATGAGATCTGCGTTAGCAGGATGCAACCGGAGCCTGAGAAATCAACTCTGTGCTCTCTGATGTCAAGCAAACAGAGGAGCGAAGCGTTCCCGTCGCACGTTTGTTTTGATAGCGCGAGTTGGCGGCAGTCTGGGGAAGTGTTGATGTTAGCAGTGCTTGAGAAGGTCAGGTCAGAGATTCCTTGAGCACCTCATCTAAAATAACCTGCGTTTCAGACGTACGGGACTCTGGGGGTTTGTTTGTTTCCTGTCGACGCTGTATGACGGATTGATGGCTCTGTAGTTACCTGTCACTCTATTAATAATGTAGTAACATAAATATAATAGTCAGAAATGATTTATCCTGTCAGTCATAACACCTTTTGGCCCTGTGGTGTGCTGCTAGAAATTTGCAAATAAAAATATAAAATAAATAAAATCAATAAAAAAAGATGTATAGATATATCTAAAAGATACTGTATATATTAGTATTTATTATTTAAAATATTCAAATGTAAAATAAAAAATAAATAAATAAATAAATACAATGATATAATACTTTTTCACGGGAAAATATTTATATTTGAAATATTTATACATGAAAATAATGTCACAGTGCAAAGAGGAATCATCTTTTAAAATAGGCTTAATTTTCATTAATATTTAAAAATGTTATATTCATAAAGTGATTTTTACTATAGCCATCTGTCAGTCGTGACACCTTTGCCCATTTACAGATTTAATTTTTTGTTTGTAATTAAATCAGATTTTTATGGCATAATAATAAACACTATCATGATGTGTATTCAAATGATTTGTGATATATTATATTTGTCATGAAAGTAATGTCACAATACTACATAGGCTTTGTTTTTTTTTATTAATAATAAAGTAAAATGTATTAAATTATGTATTAAATAATGTATACTCTAGATACCTTTTACTTTTTGACTTGAGTCTGTGGCATGCTATTACTTTATAGTAATTTTTGGATTTAAATCACATTGTGACTCTTTTTAAAGGTGGAAAAATGTTTATATTTCACAAATAACTTCACAATGCAAAAAAAAAGATTATTTATATTGTAAAATATAAAAATCAATCAATAAAATAATTTAAATATAATTTAATAATTGAAATAATAATTTAAATATTATATATATATACATATATATGTATGTATGTATTTTCTCAGAAAAATAACTTCACAATGCAAAAAAAGACTTTTTAAAATAAAAATGTAAATATCAATAAGTAAAGTAATATAAATAAAATGTGTTCTCTAACATTTATATAATACTATTTGTTATTAATATATAAAATATGTATAACACAATAAAATAATAAATGTAATTTTTTCAAGGTGTAAAATGTTTATTTTTTTTTTAGAAAAATAACTTCACAATGCAAAAAGTGTTTTTTAAATAAAGATATCAATATCAATAAAATAATATAAATACAACTGTAAATATAACATTTATATATTCATATTTATTATATTAATATATTTATAACACAATAAAATATCAAATGTATTTTTTAAAGATGGAAAATGTGTATATTTCTCAATGACTTCACAATAAAAAAAAGGTTATTTATTTAAATACAAATATCAATAAGTTAAATAATAAAAATAAAATTATATATACACAATTACAACATTTATTTATATATAACACAATAAAGTAACAAATTTAATTTTTTCAAGGTGAAAAATGTTTATTTCTCAGGAAAAATAACTTCACAATGCAAAAAGACGATTATTTTTTTTTTTTTAAGTAAAAATGTAAACTGATATTTCCTACTGACACACTACAGCAAAAGATAGAAATAACTGACTTAAAACCATTTTTTTGTTTGCGAAAATACTAGTGGCCTAAGACTTTTGCACAGTACTGTGTATATATATATAAATATATAAAATGTTTTTAAATTTATACACAATCAAATGTCTTTTTTTAAAATAAGTGTTTCTCAGAAAAAAAAAATCTTTTTTAAAATAAAAATATAATTTTCAATAAATAAAATAATATAAATAAAGATTTAATGTTATTAATATTATATATTATTTATTTTATAAATATCAGCCTGTCTCTCTCTCTCTCTCTCTCTCTCTCTCTCTTTCTTTCTCTCGGATCTTGTTTCCGCTCACACCTGAGCCGCAGCGCACCTGAGCGCACAAAAGCCTGTTATATCACAGTACCAAAACAATTACAATGACTTACACCACCGAACACGATACGCGATAGCGCGCTAATCGCCTCCCGTCGCTCAAGCGTGCCGTCTCGGGTTGCGGGTCGGGAACGCGTCGCAGGAAGCGCAGATCTCGGAGTTGTGCGGATGTGTTATGATTTAGGTGCTGGAATGCGGCGTCTCGTCCCGCGCCGCTCTGAGTCACGGCACCTGCAGCAGCCGCAGCGATGGGGGCGAGCGGCCCTGTAATCCTCGTAACGTGAGCCGCACAATAACACTCAATAAGTGTGTTTATGTGACGCTCGTGTGTTTGGGTTCAGCACACGGTCTTAACACTCAATCACACTCACACGCAGGTAAAGCACAGCTGCTCTCAAACATTCATTCATTCATTCTTATGAAAGCTATAAAGCACTTCTAAAAACACTGGTTTCTTTGTTTTTAGGTTCAGGAAACTTAAAAAGCATCAATTTCCGCTGTGTGGAGTTCTAGAGCTTGCTGTATGTAAGATTCAGAACAAAAAAGATAAGAAATATTAAATTGAATTAAAACCTATTTTAGGAACATTAAGATTTTTTTATATAAATAATTTAATGATCCTTTTTTACAACAATATTTCTCAAGATTTTTTGCATTACAGTATTGAGAATTAAGCTGCTCTTCATATTTATATTAAAAAAATATTTATTTTGATTTTGCATGTATGTTTTTTCGGAAATTAAATTATTTTTTCAGTGTGTTTAAAGCAGCAGCAGGCTTTAGTTGCATCAGGCTGTCTATTTAATATCTATATTTAATGTATATTTTTAAAAAAAAATATGAATTACATATTTTGTGGATGTTTAATTTCTAATATCATTTAATATTTATAAATATTTATATTTAAAACTATTTTATACATTTGTATTTAAATGTAATATAATAAAATATATAAATATAAAATATAAAATCTGTAATAACATAATTTAGTAATATCAAAAATAAATAAATAAATAAATAAATAATAAATAAATATCTATAATATATTTATTTATATATATAATATAATATAAATATAATATTTATATAATATAAATATAATAATTTTTTTAGATTGTTACACATACATGTGTATATATATCTTCATTTTTATATGTGTATATATATGACATGTATATATGTCTTCATTTTTGAAAAAAATGTTTTTTCAGAAATTAAATTATTTTTTCCATGTTTTGTTTAAAACAGCAGTAGGTTTTAGATGTTTTAGCATCAGGCTGATATCTATTTAATATCTATATTTAATATTTGTAAAAAAAATATTAATTACATATTTTGTGAATGTTCAATTTTTAATATCCGCTTTTATTATTTATAAATATTTATATTTAAAAAAATATTTTATACATTTGTATTTATTTATAAAAACATAAAATTAAGCAAAATCTAAAATCTGCAATAATATAATTTAGTAATATTAAAAATATTTTTTTTAAAATATTTTTATAGATTTTTATACAGACATGTGTATATATGTCTTTATTTTGATTTTGCTTTTTTTTCCAGAAATTAAAAGATTTTTTTTCAGTGTTTTGTTCAAAGCAGCAGTAGGTTTGAGATGTTTTAGCATCAGGCTGATATCTAATTAATATCTAATATTTAATATTTTTTTAAATATTAATTACATATTTTGTGAATGTTTGATTTTCAATATCTACATTTAATATTTATAAATAAAATTAAGCAAAATATAAAATCTGTAATGACATAATTTAGTAATATTAGAATTTTTTTTAATATATATATATTTATATTTTTTTTTTTTTTTTTACAGACGTGTGTGTATATATGTCTTCATATTTATAAATTTTAAAAAGAAAATTGATTTTGCATGTTTCTTCAGAAATTAAATGATTTTTTTCATTGTGTTGTCTAAAGCAGCAGTAGGTTTTAGATGTTTTAACATCAGGCTGATCCTAGTGTGTCGTATGCAGGTCCGGCTCATAGTGAAGTGTTTGACATGCTCTTTTAAGTGCTGTGATGTGTTGTATGTTGGTGTCGTCGCGTAGGTTTAGCTAAAGCTTTCCTTTTGTTTGAAAGCATCTCTCTGCTATTCATTCAGAGGATCCCGTTACAGGTAAAACGCTGTGATGTCACGACTCTCGAAAGCAGCTTTCAGCACCTGGGCGGCAGTAAGGCTGAGCGATATAGCAAAATATAGAATATTAATTATTATTTTTTTAAAACTATAGTCAACTTAAAAACACAAGTACAATGAAGTACAATATAGATTTTAACCTCAAATGTTCAAATGCTTAAGATCTTATTTATGCACAAAGAGCTTGTAACACTACAAAAACATGAGGAAAAGGAAAACAAGAAATCGCGTCATATCACCCCTTTAAGAAAAGCAGGTACAGAAATGGAATAAGAAGTGTAATATAACAGTCCTCACCAGTGTTGGGGAAAGTTACTATTAAAAGTAATGCATTACAATGTTGCGTTACTCCCTTAAAAAAGTAACTAATTATGTTACTTAGTAACTTTTATGGAAAGTAATGCGTTACATTACTTTTGCGTTACTTTTACGTTACTTTTTAAATCTGGGCATGGCTTGCTTGTTTGTTTTTAATATAAAAAGTTACATTTTTAGCAAATGTAAAAGCCCTTTCACACCAAAAGCAGGGCGGGGTTTGATCTCGACCCGAGGTGCAACTGCACCATATGTTGGCGCGCTGACCTTTTTAAAAAAAGAAAAAAAAAGTAACTCATATTTCCTTGTAAATGAACAAGTAATGCGTCACTTTACTAGTTCTTTGAAAAAAGCAATCTGATTACTTAACCAGCGTTACTTGTATGGCTCGATAGCTCCACTTATTCGTGCCTCTCCCACTACGTTTCATGTACATGTATGAAAGTTGGTATACACATGTAACACACCAATACCCACAAAAAAGTCTTTTGGAGCAAAATCCAAAACCCAACAGGAAGTCAGTTATTTTTCATTTTCTCAGCAAATTTTGTGTCATTTTTGCCATTTTCAGACGTCGTACTTTAATGAACTGCTCCTAGAGATTTATTTGGATCAACACTAAATTTGGTCAGTCTAATCTAAAGGCCTCTCTGACGTTAAATTGTGAAGATCTAGAGTTTTCATTGGAAGGCGTGTACGTGGCGGCCTGACAAATTTCGATGTTTCTCCATGAAACAGGAAGTTGCTATATCTTAGGCGTACAATGTCCGATCTGCCTCAAACTTCACATGTTTGATAAGACTCCTGACCTGAACGCCCATATTCAGTTATAGTCATGTCGCCACCTGCTGGCAACAGGAAGTGACATGTTTTACGCATGTTTTACAAACTATTCCTAGAGATGTAATGACGTTATATTTGGTCGGTCTAATCTAAAGGGCGTTGCCATGATAAATTGTGAAGATCTTGAGTTTTCATTGAAGGGCGTTGCCATGGCGGCCTGACAAATTTCGATGTTTTGCCATGGAAAAAGTTGTTGTAACTCATACAATGTCCGATCTGCCCCAAACTTCACATGTTCGATAAGAGTCCTGGCCTGAACACATCTAAAGGCCAGTATTCAGTTATTATCATAGCGCCACCTGCTGGCAGCAGGATATGTCATGTCTTAAACTAACTCAAGCATGCCATGTTCAATCTGCACCAAACTTCATATGTTTGATAAAAGTGCTGACCTGAACATATCTACATGTCAATATTCAGTTATAGTCATGGCGCCACCTGCTGGCAACTGGAAGTGACGTTTTACGCAGTAACGAACTACTCCTAGAGATGTAATGACATCAACATTATATTTGGTCAGTCTAATCTAAAGGGCTTTGCCGTGTTAAATCGCGTAAATCTAGCGTTTTCGTTGAAGGGCGTGTCTGTGGCAGTCTGACAAATTTCAGTGTTTCACCATGAAAAAAATAAGTTGTTGTAACTCAGCCAGATGTTCCTGATATCTGAGTAACGGTAATGCTTCCCATGTGTTTCCTTTCTGACAAAATTGTAATGTTTGATTGAAATAATTATCCCATCTGTTACCTGATCTAACCAAAAATATCTAATCCTTGACAACAAAGTAGTTTCTTAGAATGTCTAAATCTATATCTAAAAGTGAAACCTAATAAAATATGCCAAAAAAACAATGGTAATCCAAAAGCCTCTGTATATGTATATAGGGAGCTATACAACAGCAGCTTAAATGACATTTTTTTATTTTTTAATGACACCAAATGGCATAATTCTTACTTCAAAAAAAAAAAAAAAAAAAAAAAAAAGGATTTTAAATGTTCACTCTGTTTTGATGTGGAATGTTGCATTTATTGAAATTCTAATGGGTAAAAATAGCTTTTTAAAATTGTATAAATATTGCATATTGTCATAAAATCCCCTCAAAATTCTAAATAATAATTAAAAAATATTATTGAACAAAAATATTTTACAAAAAGTAGTTCTTTAGATCGTCTAAATGTATATCTGAAAGGAAAACCAAATATGCCCAAAAAACAAAAAAACAAAAAAAACAATGGTAATCCAATAGCCTCTGTATTATGTATATAGATAGCTATACAGGAGCTTGCATGACATTACACAAGTTTTTACTTTTTAATGACACCAAATGGCACAATTCTCACTTCAAAAAAATGGATTTTAAATGCGTTGATGTGATGTGTTGCATTTATTGAAAAATAAAAAAAAAATAATTGTATAAATAAATATACATTTCTAAAGGGATACATACATACAATTCTAAAGGGAAAAAATAGCTTATTAAAAATGTATAAATATTGCATATTGTCATAAAATCCCCTCAACATTCTACATAATAATCAAAAAAATATTATTGAACAAAAATACAATGATTTTCCTGGAAAAAAAGAAAAAGTTACATTTACTTCGGGTCGCTTTTGACCACGAAGGAGCCAAGTGAGACTCCTAAACGAAGAGGCTCAGAGGTTTAAAAGCTTAGTGCCACCATTCGCTGCTTTCCTAAAGCCACCAGTTGGTGGTGGGCCCAGGTGCGAGGGCCCTTTCATTACTTGCAGCTTTAATTTTATCTGTATTTGTCCATTCAAGCGCAAGCAGATGTGAAAGAGACTCAATTCTAGGTTCACATGCGCTGTCAGAGACGTGGCTCTTTCTGTGTGCAAGTAACGAATAAAATCACTTGGATGTTTAAACTGACAAAACGTGCAAATGTTGAACTTTTTTTTTTTTTTTTTTTTTTTCAGTCGTTATAGTGGAGTTCAGCCATGATATCAGCGTCTCAGAGCAGCTCCGTTCACAGTAAACGAACCGAGCCGTCCTCAGACGCCAGAACTACACTTGTAAATGCTGCGTTTCACTCATTCGTTCATTTAATTCATTCAATCAGTCACAGCCTGTGCAATGTGACAATTGCACTATTTGATTATAATTTTATGATGATATATCATGCACAGAATGAGTGTGAGGTTTGTGCAAAACGCAGCGATCTGCATGTTTCTCTAGTGACACGCGCTGTCTGCAGCGCTGGTTCACAGAGATGTGAGGGCTGGAGGGAGGCGAGCGTCAGCGCCGATGTGAAAATAGGTGGAGACAGACGTGTGTGGAGGGCTGACAGTTTGATGGCATTCTCGCTTTGTTCCATGAAATCACAGTTGCGGCAGATGCAGCCAAACTCCCAACAGCTGTGCAGCTCTTCTGCGATCTCAGCTTACATGGCCTGGCAGGCCTCCTACACACGCACACACACGCGCACACACACACACACACACACACACACACACACACACACACACACACACACACATACATATAAAGCTCTGCATGTGCTGAGTGTTATATATGTGTGTGTGTGTGTGTGTGTGTACCAGAACAATGGCTGTTTTTCTGTTTTCAGTCAGGGAAGGTCGTCTGCCGGCGCTGGATCTCTTGCATTCGTGCTCTTTGCGCTCCAGAGCTGTTTTACTGTTCTGACAGAGAAATTGGATGCTTGCGTGGAAACTTTTTTAAGGCCTTAGACACACGTTCTATTGTTTCATTTGGGCTGACGCTGGCCGTCGAACCCTAAACATTTTAATTGTGCAGTATATGTTCAGAAATGTGTTTTAGTGGCCTCTAGGGGACGCGGCTGAAATCCAGATGCTCAGAGTCCGCCTCACGTCTCATAGTTTTACTATGAGACTAAAAAACGAAGAAAGAAAAAAACAAAAAAAACAAAAAGAAAAAGAGTGACCGTTTACCTAGAAAGAGTTTGGAGACTTGTGATGTTCTTACATTTGAACCTGATCATTTTATATCCCAATTACAGGGGAAAAAGCCATGCAAAAATGTAAGCTTTGCTCATTATGGCTTCATTTTTTCATGTGGAGCACACATATTTTTTTTTAATCTATACATGGTGACCTTATTTATTTTTTATTTTTGTGTAAACATATATATGAAAATCCAATATATTTCTATATTAATTTATTTCTAATTATTAAGTATTATATGTACACTACCCGTCAAAAATCTAATGTTTTTTTTTTATTTATTTGATCCAAAGTACAGCAAAAACAGTACAGTTTTGAAATAGTTTTACTATTTAAAATAACTGGTTTCTATTTGAATATATTTTAAAATGTAATTTATTCCTGTGATCAAAACTGAATTTTTAGCATCATTACTCCAGTCTTCAATGTCACATGATCCTTCAGAAATCATTCTAATATGCTGATTTTTTTTTTAAATTATTATCATCATTAATATTTAAAACAGTTGAGTACATTTATTCAGGATTCTTTGATGAATAGAAAGATACAAAGATAAGCAAATATCTGAAATAAAAAAAGCTTTTTTTTTTTTTTTGTGAAAGAAATTATAGAAATTAATACTTTAAATAAAAGGATGGATGCTTTAAATTGATTAAAAGTGCTGATAACATTTATAATATTACAAAAAAATTCTATTTCAGGTAAATATTGTTCTTCTGAACTTTCTATTCATCAAAGAAACAAAAAAAATTCTTCTCAGCTGTTTTAACATAATAATAATAATAATAATAATAATAATAAATGCTTTTGAGTAGCAAATCAGAAAATTAGAATGATTTCTGAAGGATCATGTGACTGGAGTAATGATGATAAAAATTCAGCTTTAAAATCACAGGAATAAATTACTTTTTAAAATATATTCAAATAGAAACCAGTTAGTTTAAATAGTAAAAATATTTCAAAATTTTACTGTTTTTGCTGTACTTAGGATCAAATAAATACAGGCTTGCTGAGCAGAAGAGACTTCTTTGAAAAACATTAAAATCTTTTGACTGGTAGTGTATATGTATGTAATATATTCATAAGTAAATATGCATATCAGTAATATGAGAGCCATTTTCAGTGAATAACGAATTCCGTTTCAGTCTGTTCCTCAGATGAAGCATTATATGACTTCAGAAGACTTGAAATATAACGCACAAGATGTATGGACTGCTGACACTTTTATGACGCTTTTTTATCATTTTTGGTGGTCAGCAACATCTGTTGTATAGAAGAGAATATCCTCGACAGAGTTTCCTTTTTTTCGTGAGAAAGAAAGTCAAATGTGACCCTGGACCACAAAACCAGCCATAAGGGTACATTTTTTGAAATTGCTGTTTATATATCTTGTGAAAGCTGATATATAATAGGACAATATTTAGCCGAGATACAACTATTTGTAAATCTGGAATCTGAGGGTGCAAAAAAATCTAAGGGAGGGAGACCTAATGATGTTTTGGTAAACTGTCACTTTAAGGTCATTATGCACAGAGATTGCATGCTAATTTCAGATGCACTTGAGTGTGAGTGTAGTATTGATCTTATTAGTGTAATATCAGCTGAGTGTTGGAAGTGTAGTGTACTGATGGAGTTTTGTGGCTGACGGGGTCTCAGCAGGTCTGAGTCACTCTTATATTTCCCCCATTAGTTCCAGCACACCCGTCCCACCAGACCAGCCTCAAATCCTTTGAAAAACACAACTGTCCGTATGCCGCCCGTCCCGGCTAATGCATGAAATGTAGGGTGGACCACGTACACATTGCATTCCTAAAGTCGTATATTGACTGGATCACATGAGAGTTTCATGCAGTGTTGCTGAAAGTGTTCTTCCAACAACAACAACAGCTATTTGTGATCATTGTGTTCATGCTGGAGTTATTTATAGAATAATAACTGGAATAAAGGATGAGCGCTGCATAGCGATGCCTTCCCGTAATAAACATCACGTTTGCTTAATGATGGATTAATGAAGTGAACGCAGCTGACGGACGAGGATATATTTAGCACCGTAACAGTGAAGCAAAGATCTGACAGAGATTGTTATTTTTAGATTGTAACGTAAGAGTTATTAATAACATTAACATCCATTAGCGTTCTTTTTTTTTTTCTTCTTCCGCTTAGGAAGTTTATGGCAGCCCATAGACCCGCTTGCGGGACAGCTGTGAAATTTGGCACACTGATAGAGGACAGTCCCAACATTAACCACAGCAAGTTTGGAGTCTCTAACTCAAACTCTCTAGCGCCACCACTTGTCCAAAGTTTCACTCATATTTATGCTAATAACTTTTGAAACCGTACGGCACAGAAGCAAAATTTCCTCTTCCTTGGCTCATGCTGAGTCGAATGAAGTCCAAAATCGTAAGGTTTAGTTTTTTCGCTATTTTTAATAGTTCGTAAAACTTACTTTTTCAAACTCATTCTAGACGGTTTGTATGATTTTCACTAGTATTGGCTCAGATCATCATCAGACCGTGCTGGCAAAAAATTATGGAATTCAAGTTGATTAGTAAAAACCGTTTTCGAATAACACGCAAACGAATTTGACGAAAAGCATGCAAAAATGAATGTGAGGCTATATCTCTGCAACGGTTTGGCGTATTGAGACTAAACTTGGTGTGTGTTATAACAAGCATGACCTGAGGCTACCTGCAATGTTTTAGCACAGCACCACCTAGTGGTCAGAAGATATGAAAAATGGCTTTTTTTTGCTTATAACTTCTTAATGGTTTCCCCAAAAATCAGAACTGGTCTCTTTAGATGCGGTGCGTCATTCTGAGTCGAACCATACCCAATTTTCCCATGTCATGGCGTCAGCCATTTTGAATTTTGTCAAAAAGATGCTATATTTTACAAACACATTGCCATATCTTTACAAAACTTGGTATGTGTCTTTGGCAGCATGCCCTGACAGTACTCAAAAAGTTGTGGTCAAAAGTTATAATAACATTTCAAAAAATGCTAATAACTTTTGTTTAAATTAGCCTACTCTAATGAAACTGGTCTTGATATATTCCTTGGGTCATGCTGATAATTGGATGAACTTTGATTTATGTTGAAACCTATTTTTTCGAACTCCTCCTAGACTGTTGGTCCGATTTTCACAAAATTTGACTCGGATCATCTTCAGACCGTGTTGACAAAAAGTTATGGATTTCGTGTCAATATATACAGTGAGAAACGGATTTTGTTTAACGCATCGACAAATTTGCTGGAAAGATGCCAAACTGCATCTGAGGATGTATCTCCACAAAGCTTTGACATATTTGCACCAAACTTTGTACATGCCATTGTCATCTCACACTGACCACACCCCATCAATTTGATAACAGCACCACCTATTGGTCAAGAGTACTAAACCATTCTTTAACCATTAGTTCTGAAATTTCCACAAATGCTGATAACTTTTGCTTGCATTAGCCTATTGTAATGAAACTGGTCTCAAAATATTCCTTGGGTGATGCTGACAACATACATACCAATTACTTTTTCAAACTCCTCCTCGACCGTTGGTCCAATTTTCACCAAGCTCGATTCAGATCATCTTCATGTTGATAGACATTACCGTTTTTGTATAGCAATGCAACAAATTTGAGGCATGATGCCAGACTACGTCTCTGCAAAGCTTTGACATATTGACACCAAACTTTGTATAAGCAATTGTCTCCTTGCACTGACCATACCACATCGATTTGATAACAGCGCCACCTATTGGTCACAAGGGATAACCCATTAAAAAATGATCCTATCCATCATCCTAAAATGTCTTTAATTCCTCATTGGTTGAGTTAGTTTGACATTCCATGCCATGGTTGGCTCCTCATTTTGCCTCTGTAGTGCTTGGCCCCATAATTGCTGCTTGCAGCTATATTTTATATATATAAAACAGTGTGCAATGTGTGTTGTGTGTTTAGCTGAAAAAAGAAAGTCTTTTAATCCAAACAGCAACAGATAATCGATAACAGTGTTTTCATATTTGCCTGAACTGTTGCTTTAATTGAGTCACAGCTCCTAAATCAGGGCTTTTGCGGGTCTTAAAAAAGTCTTAAAAAGTCTTAAATAACTTTTCTGTGAATTAAGGCCTTGAAAAGGTCTTAAATCAGAGCGGCAAGTCTTAAATTCATATGATTATGGCATTAATTTTCATGATGATTTACTGATGTTTACTGATTTTCAGTTTTGTATACCCATTTAAACTTTGTGTAAGTTATTATTTTATATTAGGCATATAACATTGTATATTATTTGTTTGTTAATAAAAAATTTGTTACGTGAATGCTGCTAATTTAAAAGTGAAAGTAAAATGTGCATGACACTTTTACAAGCTGCTTAAAACTGAAGGAAAGTGAAGAAAAGAGGGAAAACTCAAACAAACTAAAGAAAACAACTGCTTGACACCGAATTGCTGCTAATTTGAAAGTGAAAGTAAAATGTGCACAGCGCTTTTACCAAAGGAAAGCGAGAAAAAGAGGGAAAATTGAAACGAACTAAAAACAAGACCTGAATTGCTGCTAAAGTGAAAGTAAAACTCTGTACTTGGAGAACATATTGCTGTATTGTTTTCCCTTCTTTAGTTGGTCTTAAAAAGATCTTAAAGTCTTAAATTTACCCTCATAAACCCTGCAGAAACCCTGTAAATGAGCAGCAGGACTGAACATGTCTGGTGTTTTGTTGGTTTATGATGAAGTAAGTGAAACAGAGCTGATATCATTAGTGGTTAGTGATTGTCAGGAATCAGAGTTTCCCGCGTGTCGCTCTAATCCCGCTAGATCGCATAATTACATGCGGTTAAGTGCGAACGGCGCGCGTCAAAGCTGCAGCGCATCTGCGATCAGACATCAACCATCAAAGCTGACCTTAAATAACCAGCGATGTCTGAGGTTTCTGGGATATCCTTCATTTGCATTAAGTGGAGCACTTCATCAGATAAGAGCATTGCTTCATCTGTCAGCTGTGATCCTGTGAATTGGCTGTGAAATGGCTTGTTCAAGAAGTCACCTGCAGAAACTTCTTAAACTGAATTGTATGACTTAAGCCCAAAGTATGCTTTGTTTTTAACACGTATGCTAGTGTATGCGTACAGTCAAACGCGTAGCCTCTCTGTCTGATATAATGCATGAACAGACGGTCGACACATGTGCTCTAGAAAGCTTCATCTTTGTCCAGCATCTGATGTATTTTTCTCCAGAGGTTATGAGCTATAAAAATACATATGCAGTCTTTTAAACTAAAGTTGTGGCTGTCTTATAATAACTACCCCACACAAGCGCTTTCCATTGCTGTCGTTCTGTTCCAGAACAGCTGCCCGGTCCAGTGCTGCCAGCTTGTGGAACAATTGATTATTGCAGAACAAACTCAGTGCATATGTGCGACTTATGTGTACAAAAACTGTACAAAAGCATACTGTTTTGATGGCAAAATTTGTCTTGTGCAAACTGTAATAATAAGTACTTTGGTCGCTAGAGTTATAACAGGCATCTTCTTGTCTGTTCATGTGATGTGTGAGGTTGATCTTTTGAAGTTTGTATCAGTCTGTCACAGAGTCATCTTTGTCTTTTTGACATTTGCAGTTTTTTTTGAAAATGATTCAGTAATCTGTAAAACTGAGACTCCATTTGCAGTGGTTGCCTTCCACTTACTGCATACTGTTTTCTAACTACTATATAAAGACAATAATATGTGAAACAGTATGTATTATGCATTAATTTTTTCAAATTCTGCTAAATATCTCCAGCAAGATGTTCTACATTAATAATTTATTATAAAATGTGTAAGAATAATGTGTGTGTGTATGTATAGTATAGTGTGTATATATATATATATATATATATACACACACACTTACACACGCTTTTTATGGAAAGTAATGCATTACTTTACTTTTGCGTTACTTTTTCAGTCTGGACAGGGCTTGCTTGTTTGTTTTTAATATAAAAAGTTCTATTTTTGGCAAATGCAAAAGTCTTTTCACACCAAAAGCCTCAGACTTCGAGAAAAGTAAATTCATGTCTGTACAGTAGGCCGCAGAAGAAGAAATGTCTCTTCAGCAAACTCTTCAGCAATAAAAAAAACCAGTAAAACAAGTGTTAGATTATCTTGAGTAATTTTTGCTTATTAGTATGGTTGAATTGCATCATCGAAGGTCGGCAGCAAAGACATCAGTTAATAAAATGGGATTAAATGCGTAAAGGATATTTGTATTATTTAACATATTTAATTATTGCAGGTTTGTGTCATATTCTGAGTTGAATTTCACTGTTTTTATTCATTTAGAGGAATATGAATACTGAACTTGAATACTGAGTTTTTTTGTCAGTGAGATGAATTATTGTATGTTCACATTTATTCTAGAACTAACATCTTTCTCCCGATTTCTCTCAACATGGAGACGGGAGAGCTTTTAATCAATAAATGGGGGGAAAAGTCATTTGTGTTACTTATTTGAAAAAAAGTAACTCTTGTCAATTTTTTGTCAATATTTTCGTCAATTAAAAAGTAATGCGTTACTTATACACAAATATATCAATTATGTATATATGTGAAGAGAGTATATGAGAGAGAGAGTAATAGTTTAAAATAAAACACATCTTTAGGTTATGCATCAAAAATATTATTATATTATATTATATTATTATATAATAAAATATGTAAGAATAGTTTATATATTAAATTTGAGTCACACTACCAGTCAAAGGTTTTTGAACAGATTTTCAGTGTTTTTTAAAAAAGTCTCTTACACTAAGCCTGCATTTATTTGATTCGAAGTACAGCAAAAACAGTAAAACTTTTAAATTTTTACTATTTAAAATACCTGTTTTCTATTTAAATGTATTTAAAAAATGTATTTATTCCTGTGATTTCAAAGCTGAATTTTTAGCATCATTATTCCAGTCACGTGATCCTCGTTCATTCTAATATTCTGATTTGCTGCTCAAAAAACATTATTATTATTATTATTATTATTATTATTATTAATAATAATAATAATAATAATAATAATAATATTACTATTATGTTGAAAACAGCTGAGTAGAATTTTTTCAGGTTTCTTTGAATAGAAAGTTCAGAAGAACTGACATAGAAATGTTTTGTAACATTATAAATGTCCTTATGACTTTTAATCAGTTTAACGCATCCTTGCTAAGTAGAAATATTAATTTCTATCATTTCTTTCCAAATAAATAAATAAATAAAAATTATTCTGACTCCAAACTGCTGAATGGTGTAGTGTATAATGTTTCAAAAGCTATTTATTTCAGGTAAATTATGATCTTTGGATCTTTCTATTCATTAAAGAATCCTGAAAATGTACTTAGCTGTTTTAAATATTGATAATAATTATAACAATAATAATTGTTTGTTAAGCAGCAAATCAGCATATTAGAATGATTTCTGAAGGATCATGTGACACTGAAGACTGGAGTAATGATGCTGAAAATTCAGCTTTGATCACAGAAATAAATTACATTTTAACACACATTCACATAAAAAGCAGTTACTTTAAATAGAAAAAACATTTCACAATATTACTGCTTTTGCTGCATTTTGGATCAAATAAATGCAGGCTTTGTGAGCAGAAGAGATTTGGGAAAAAAAAACATTAAAAATCTTACTGTTCAAAAACTTTTGACTGGTAGTCTATTATTCAGTCTGACATCAGTTTAAAAACAGCTTCACATTGTAAATCAAAAGACTCAAGTGCCATTTAGTGTGTTTAAGGTGTTTTACTGTGTGCTGGAGTGCATGGAAAATTACACCAGGATGTTATTGCTCATCCCAATCGGGACAAGGTGTGTGTGTGTGTGTGTGTGTGGTTCTTACATGCCGCTGACCCTAATGATGAGCATGTGATGAGGAACCTGCGGTGAATGAGAGCTTTCTGTGACGGACGCGGTTACGGATCAGGTGCTGCTAATTTAACCAGCCTGTATTCAGAGAAACAGGTCACAGGGGTCACGGTGTGTGTGTGTGTGTGTGTGTATGTATGTGAGGGTTTAAAGGAATAGTTCACCTAAAAATAACGTTCTGTCATCATTCACTCACTCAAAAACAACTGGATCCCATTAACTTTCATTATATCATAATTGACATTTTTCATGATATTTTTGTTTGTTGTGGTTCTGCAGAAGAAAGTCATACAGTCTTGACACGACATGAAAAATTGGTTCATTTTTGGGTGAACTATTGCTTAATGAACAGTGTAATCAATGGGTTAAGTCATTTTATGGTTATAAATGCATTACACATTATACATTATACAGTTGTTTTTGCTCAAAATGTAACCCCCAAAAAGTTTATATAATTAATAATAATAAAAATAATATATGAATATTTAAATTTGTTTAGAATTTATATATAAAATAATTTTTCATAGTAATATGTAAGAACAGTTTATATATTAAATATATTAAACAGTTTATATATTAAATAATTATGCATAATAATAAAAAAAAGAATATATTGTAATATTTAACAATTTATGTCATTTATTCATGTGGTAAATGCTTTTATGCTTTTTTCTTTCAGTTTTTATTTAGAACATGATTGACAGAAAGTAAAACATCAGATGATTTATGTTAAATGAGTGAATCGGTCTTGACATTATAAAGCAAAGCGGTGTGTTTTTGGTTCTGGTTAGAGGTGCGTGTTAGTGATGCAGTGGTTTATTTGCAGCCGGTTGCTGTCTCTGGTCTCATAGCTGCTCTGATGTTTGTCAAGGGTTGCCAAAACAGTGAGTAACAGACTGACACTAACGCTTTAGATGGAGATTCATCACACTCACGCTCAACATCCGTCTCGTTTTCACTTGTCTGTGGGCACCAGTCTTCAGCTTTACAGTAAGTGAATGGAGTGAGATTTCAGAGATGGATTGCGTTTCCAGCGTTTATCGACTGCTGAGGCAGGAGGTTATGGAGATACATTAGCAGAGGAGAAAAACGGCTCAGGATGAGAGATCGATGCGCGGCCCGCTAACATGAACATCTGCAAATGATGGAGACAAACACGCTGTTTCTCCAGAGGACCTGATCATAATATTTCTAACAGCAGGTCCGTGTGCTAATAATCATTAAACATTTGATTTTAAATTCAACGTGACACACTAACACATTTTACTTTGATAATGTGACATTTTGTGCTGAAGTGGTATATTAAAAATAGCTTTTTGCAATAATTATGTATTGTTTTAATCTGTTTTGCTCACTAAGGCTGTATTAATTTGATCAAAAATACAGTAAAAATTCTGAAATATTATTACAATTTAAAAGGTTTTTTTTTTATGTACATATTTGTTAAAATGTAATTTATTTCTGTGATCAAAGCTGAATTTTCAGCATCATTACTCCAGTCTTCACAGTCACATGATCCTTCAGAAATCATTCTAAATTCTAATATGCTGATTTGCTGCTCAAGAAGCATTTTTGATTATTAACAATGTTAAAAAACAAACATTTTTGTGGAAACCATCATGCATTTTATTTTTCAGGACTCACAGGTGAATAGAAAGTTTAAAAGAACAGCATTTATTTGAAATAGAAATCTTTTGTAACATTATAAATGTATACTTGTTGAATAAATGCATTAATTTCTTTGCATGTGATTTCAAGCATTTGATCTATAGCGCATGTTTGTGTTTATTGTATTGAGTTGTTGGTTTGTTGATGTGCTGTGAAAGACTTTCACAAACACATTTAGTCTTATGTTTTCACTCTGTTTTGCGAGGAAACTTTCAGTGAGACAAGAAAAACACTATGAAAGTGGAAAACAAGCTACAAATATCACCGCACTGCTCAACTGTGATTGAATCCCGAAGTGAATCACTAGTTTTGATTCATTAGGTCACTGATTCACCAGCAGCAGGATCAGTGTTGAGGTTTTGTAAGGATTTGGGGTCAGTAAGATTTTTTTTCTTCCAGTTTTATTCATCAACAACACGTTAAATTGATCAAAAGTGACAGCAAAGACATTTAAAATGTTACAAATGATTTCTGTTTCATAAAACTGCTGTTCTTTTGAACTTTCTATTCATCTGTGAATCCTGAAAAATAAAATGTATGACAGTTTCCACAAAAATATTGTGCAGCACACAATGTTTTCAACATTGATAATAATCAGAAATGTTTCTTGAGCAGCAAATCAACATATTAGAATGATTTCTGAAGGATCATGTGACACTGAAGACTGGAGTCATGATGCTGAAAATTCAGCTGCGCATCACAGAAATAAATTACATTTTAACAGATACTCACATAGAAAACACATATTTTAAATTGTAATAATATTTCACTATTTTTACAGTTTTTACTGTATTTTTATCAAATAAATACAGCCATGGTGAGCAGAAGAGACTGTTCCAAAAACTTTTAGATGGTAGTGCATAATGTAAAGTCTGAAGTCTAAATGTAAAGTCTGGTGTTAAAGTGTGCTGAAGCAGATATTATATTGAATGAGTTTGTTCATCTGATGTCAGATGTGCCTTTCCCTGTTGATTTTGAACTTCAGGTGTGACTGAACAGATTTGAGGAATAATGGAGGTTTATTTGACGCCTTAAACTGAATAATTAAACCGTTCAGGGTCACATGATCATGCTAAAGTTTCTCTCTTTCTCTCTCTCAGGTGTGTAAACAGTGAAGGGTCAGATGATCAAGGCAGAACGACGGGCTGTGAGGCTCTGAGCTGCTAGACGCATCCACAGACAGACACAGGTGAGCCGCTCGCAGACATCAGGAGTGTTTGTCCCGCTCACATATTTAGCTGTAAATCTGCTCTGATGAATATACAGACGAGGTCACGGGGTCACGCGCACACAAACATCCATCTGTCTGAGAAACCTGAGAGACGCTTTGTTCTCCGTGACCTACTGATGCAGGTTTCTTCTTGAAGTAACAGGCGTTTGGATTAGGGGTGTGCAATATTGACAAAAAAGGATATCTTGATGGCCTAATGTTCATGTCCTAATGAGTGAGTCGTTAATTCATTCATTCAACCGATTCGTTCAAAACAGCTGATTCATTTAGAAACTAAGCTTTATGACTCAGATGATTCGTTCACAAACAGATTAAGTCAGAAATGAAACGCTGCAGTGTTACTTTGAGATGCTCTGACTTTGTTCATAAAAAAAAATATTAGAGACGCAATATGCAAGTTTTTGCTGCTAGAGGGCGCATATTTAAAACAAACAAGAAACAAAGGCGTGGTTTAGGGCTGTCAGAATGGCTGAAAAACGAAATTCTATATTATTTGAATTGTATTCGAATTTAAAATCCATAATTTGGAGAGAAAAAAAACTTTTGGCTTTTGTCCTGAGGCCACAAGAGGGTGCATCGAGCAAAATATTACTAATACACGTTTATTTAAAGCATTAAAATAACATGACTACTGTGGAGGAAAAAAAAAAAAAAAAAAAAAGTGCATGATGTTTAAAATAATGTTTATAAGCGGTTATAATTAAGTTGTTTAAACAACTATAACGCATCGTGTGTATGTATGAGTTTAATACAAAGCATTAGAATGCAAAAATGCAACATTTTTGCATTCTAATGTGGGTATTTATTTTAAATTTGACGAATATTCTAAATTCGAAATTTGAATGTTGAAGTGGTGTTATAAAGCTACTCTGTGCCTTCGTCACCCATCTAATAAAATGCATAATATAATAAAGAGTGTATGAAGTCATTGGCAGGCGACGCAGTGACTATGACAATTATACTAGTTAAAATTGATAATTTCTCTGGATTTAAACAAGTCAGCAAAATATATAACACTTCTAGTGGTTTTTGGATATTTTAATAAAAAAAACGTATATATTGTGCCTTTACCTTGTTTTTTTGACTTTAGTATAAATTGTCACATTTGCGATATATCGCACTCATATGCTGATATTCGGGAAAACAGCACTCTTGTTAGCAGTGATGGGAATAACGGCGTTATAAATAAACGGCATTACTTTTTAGTAATGAGTAATCAAACTAATTACTGTTTCCCTGTTACAACACCGTTACCATTACTGACAAAATGTGGCGTTACTATAATCTATTATAATATTATTATAATTGTATTTTTCTGTTCATCTAAATGGATACGCAGCGTACCTGTATTTGAACCGTACACGACTATCAAAGAAAAATACAGAGCAAGAGAGTCTATACCATGCAGAATTGACACATTTAAATGATATTCTTTGCTGTTTTTTCCTGTCAAAATTCCGGAGTTCCTTTGGAATTATTCAGATTTAAAGAACTGCCGGTTTCTCCAGTAGTAGGCGGAGCTAATGCGCAAACGGCAGTTTTGTTATCTTTTCAGTATTATTTTTAGTTTTTTCCCCTCTTTTATTATAGAAACACTAAATTACAAACAATATCTTAAGCACCAATATGTCAATATGACAAATATGCATTCACACATGGTTATTCTAAATTTCTAATTACTATAAGTTTAAAGCTAAATTATCATAATGTCATATTATAATGCTTGACTGACTGATGTGAAGTGTACATTGAGATATTTAAAAAAACTTTGCCAATAAGCTTTAAATTTCTGGTGAGTAAACTAAAAGGTTCATTCATTTCATTTAAATTTCATTCATTTGAAGTCCCCCTGTAGTGAAAATCAAGATTTTATGATGTTTATGTGTCTGTGGTGTTTTAATATGCTTTTAGACAAACCTTGTGCCAGTCCATTAATCAATACATTTGCTAAGTATTTTCTCCTTAAAAGTGTAGTTTCCCAAAGGCTGTCCCAGAAATGCGGTTTGAAACGTCCCTTTTTTTCTACGCCATAAACTTCAGTAACCAATCACAAGGATAGATCAAAAGATAGATTCCTGTCATTAGCATGCAAAATATACCAATAGGATTATCAGCACAAAACCAAATATTAAATAGAGCACAACCGCTCGATGCTAACTGCTAACTTGAAAAACCAGAATCACAAAGGCTGCATCCGAGCCTTCAAGGCATTTTGGGGGCACAACATCAAGTAAGTAACTTTAACAAATGTTACAGTATCCACTGTAGTTGTCCGCTAGTAAAAACATAGTTTTATCAGTCATTATCTATCTTTCGCTATTATATCGCGTTTACTACAGTTAGTGGATCAGGGGGTTCTGGTTTGTGTGACTGCGTGGGGGCGGGGCTAATTTGCATATTCATAGATCTGCGTATAGTAAATGAGGCAAGGGGGGTAAAGTTACATTCAAGCTGTTTTAAGGCATGAGAAAATTACAATAACACAATAGTTACTTTCTCTGGTAATTCATTACTTTTATAATGATGTAGCTCAGTTACTAACCGGGTCTGGCAGTAGCACTTTTAGCATAGCTTAGCATAGATCAATGAATCTGATTAGACCATTAGCATCTCACTCAAAAATGACCAAAGAGTTACAATATTTTTCCTATTTAAACCTAGACTCTTCTGTAGTTACGTCGTGTACAAAGACGGATGAAAAATAAAAAGTTGTGATTTTCTAGGTTGATATGGTTAGGAACTATACTCTCATTTCGACGTAATAATCAAGGAACCTTGCTGCCGTACCAGGGGTGCAGCAGGCGCAATGATGTTACGCAGCCGTCAACTCTGCATCTACACAAACTTAGTGCCGGTCACTTTCAGGCGCTGCGTAATATCATTGCGCCTGCTGCACCCATGGTACGGCAGCAAGGTTCTTTGATTATTACGCCAAAATGAGAGTATAGTTCCTAGCCATATCAGCCTAGAAAATCACAACTTTTCATTTTCCGTCAGTCTTAGTACACGATGCAACTGCAGAAGAGCCAAGTTTTAAATAGGAAAAATATCGTCATTATATATGGTCATTTTTGAGTGAGATGCTATCGGTCTAATCAGATTCAATGATTTATGCTAAGCTATGCTAAAAGTGCTCCTGCCAGACCCGGAGATCGGCTGAATGGATTCAAAAACGGTAAAACTCAACTGTTTAACTCTAGGGGAGTTGGACAATGAGCCTATTTTCAAAAAAAGTGGAGTGTTCCTTTAACTATATTATATAAATAAGTATTACAACAAAAATTGTAATACTTTTTTGTGCTTTCTTAGCTTGAATTGTTGGGGCATTAATAGACTTCGTCACAGTGAATGCTTTTAGAATCTTTTTGCTAAGTGAGTGACGTTTTCAGTAATGTGAGCGTACATATAATTCAAACAACAATATTTGAGTATATTAGTGATATTAGCGCAGGTGATAAATATCGCACACCTGTAGTTTGGATGCACAGCTGCTGAAGTCCGTGTTTTTGAGTTTGAGCGTGTGTTTTTTTTCTTGTGATCGTGTCGTGACACTCGAGCGGTCAGGAGGTTTGTTGTTGCAGGACAGACTATGTCTGGTCTATATTTGTTTGTCGGAGCGGCTAATGCTCTCACACCTGCTGTCGGGCTCAAATGATCAGCCGTTCATTGTGTTTGTGTGCTGACAGCAGACACGCACACGCTACATGCCTCAACACACACACACACACACACACACACACACACACACAGACCGTCTTACAGTTCATTATTTTGACACAATCAGCTACTAAAATCACTTTAAATATTCATCTGACGGTAGTTCTGAATGCTAAAATACTTTACTTTACAATATATTCAATACTGATTATATATATTAACATGATTTTGCCTTTTTTTTTTTTTTTAAGAATTATACATGATACAATAGCAAAATGATTTAAAGCACTATTTATTTGACTGTTATGTGTCTAACAGACTAAGTATGAGAGCATTATGAGTGTTTTAAGAATCTCTGAGAGATTCAGTACCAAAGTTTGATTCATTTCTGTCAGTCAGTCAGAAGAATATTAAGGGAAATCGATCAAAATAAAACAATCAAAGCCAGCCTCAAATAAATAAATAAATAAACAAACAAATCCACAAATTAATGAGTAAAGCGACAAATAAATGAATGAATGAATGAATAAACAAATAAAGCATGCAAGAAACAAACAAATAAATAAAACAATAAATAAATAAACAAATAAGTGACAAATAAATAAATAGATAACATATAAGTAAATAAAGGTATAAATAATTAAATACATATAAATCAATGTAAATGTATATAAATATACTTATAAACATTTAATATTATATATTGAAATTAAATGATAATTATACTAAAGTAATATTTTATTATTATTTATTCAATAAAACAACAATTTTTATGTATTTAATAGCACTTTAATAATGTTAATATTTAGTCTTAATATTTAATATTATTTATTGAAATCATATACATATTCTAATAAACTAATTAATAAAGTTTATTTATATATATATATATATATTATATGTAAATAAAGAATCCATTGATGTAAGGTTTGTTTTGATTGGACAATATTTGGCTGAGATAAAACCAAAAATCTGAGGGTGAAAAAAAAACAAAAAAAAAAAATTATTTATAGCAGGAAATGTACAAAACATCTTCATGATATCTTTAATTAATATCCTAATGATTTTTTTGCAAAAATTTTTTTACCATACAATGTATTGTTGGCTATTGCTACAAATATACCCGTGCTTATATAAAATACACACAAATAAAAATGCTGTATATTATATTTTATGATGTATACTTTAATTAATACACACACACACTTGATTGTGTTTGGCTGCAGTGACACAGATCTGACAACGCTTGACCTTTCACAGGTGTGAGTGTGTTTTATTGTGTGTTGTGTGAATGTCCTCTGGCCGTCCTCACTCATTCCTGCACAATCACGGCCTCAGAACGCTTATGGGTGGTTGTTTCTTGTGTTGTTCTGATTTTGAGCAGCCTATTTCTGTGCTCTTTGTTTGTGTGGGTTATTCTCGGTTTCTTTCGTGTCACGTGTGTGTTCTGGTTGCGGATGTTAATTGGTGAGCCGAGGCAGGTGGCGCCACCGGTTGCTCAGAGGCTCGTTAGCGCAGCGCTGTGTAACGGCTTTGTGTCTAGTGTGAATATGAACGCTGGTGCGTGAACTATTGACACGGACATTCATCCATGATCGGCCCAGAAACCCCAATCCAGACCTTCAGCGCCGCACATCTAAACCTTACCACACACATTACACACAGTGTTATCATTAATTATTCCCTCAAGTCAATTATGATGTTATTTGAGTAGTGCTAAAAAAAAAACTAGTTTTTCTTGATAACTTCTCTTTGATCCTGAACAGCAAACGGCCTGTTTTTGCTACTGTACCTTTAAAACGTCTTCATGTAAATGAGCTCTGTTTGGACTTGAGTGGGTGTTTGTCAAAAGTTAAGCAAGTTTTATAGTTTCTTTGGATAGAATATTAAACGTTCGGATTTCAGACAAGTTTTGAAGGTCACAGAACCCCATTCAGCAGCTTCGCCTTATGAATTTTGATTAATTTTAAATGACTCGCTCACGTATTTGCATTAAATGTTATGCATCTAAAGTACGGTTTGTGTTTTGTGAGTTGGAATACATACATTTTATATGAACAAATTAAGTCCATATCCAAGGTACAACAAACAAGAAAACATATCAAAACCTAATAATAAAAAAAGTCATATCAATGAAGTACGATATACTATTGTAGATATTTTTTAAAATATTTACTTTTTTTTTTTTTTTTTTTTTTTTTAGTTGTAGTAGGTTTGCTTTGTGTAAAACCCTGTGTAAATGAAAATGAGAAATATTGCCTTTGCAACTAGCTGAAATAAGGTATTTTTATATTTAAGCACTATTTTATTAGTTATTTTATTTAGTTATTTTTATATTTAAACATTTTTTTGTATTTTATAAAATACCTTTTTTTTTAAATATTTTTGTTTTAATAAATATTATATTTTTATTTTATTATTTAATTTATAAATAAATTATATATTTTTATTTTAATATTTATATTTTATTATTATTATTATTACTTTTTATTGTTTTAGTTCTACTGTAACCCTGAATAAAATAGAATAGACAATAGAAAAAATGTAATTTTCTATATTCACTTTAATTTTAGTAAAATGTTAAGTTAGTTTTAGTATTGTTTCTGTATGTTTTTGCCTTTTATATATATATATATATATATATATATATATATATATATATATATATATATATATATATATATATATATATATATAATAATTTATTTATTTATTTATTTATTTATTTATTTTTTTTTTTAAATAATTTTAGCTTCAAACTAAAAAAATGACAGATGTTGCCTTGGCAACTAGATGAAATAAGATAAATATATTTGTTGTTGTTATTATTATTATTATTATTATTATTATTATTTATTTTTTTTTTTTTCAGTTAAAGTTTATTTTATTTCAAATAACAAAAGTATTTTTTTTTTTATGGTTTTAGTTTTAGTTGACTATTGTAACCCAGAATAGAATAGTATTAGTTTTTATTTATATATTTTCTATTTTCTTTATTTTAGTTAGTTTTGGTAATGTTGCTTATGTTTTTGCAGTTTTGTTAGTTTTTTATTTTTATTTAGTTTTTACATTTCTACATAGTTATTTATTTATAAAAATAACAAATGTTGCCTTGTCAACTAGATTAAATTAAATTTATTTTTAATATTTTAAGTTAAAGTTTTTCAAGTAACAAAAGTGCTATTTTTTTCTTGGTTTTAGTTAACTATAGTAACCCTGAATAGAATAGAATTAGTTTTTATTTATATATTTTCTATTTTCACTTTATTTTAGTTAGTTTTGGTTAATGTTGCTGTATGTTTTTGCCATGTTATTAGTTTTTTATTATTTTTTTTATTTCTGTTTTACATTTCTACATGTTGCCTTGGCAACTAGATGAAATAAAATAAATATATATTTTTATATTTTATTTTAGTTAGTTTATCTTACCTGAAGTAATGAAGTGCTTTTTTATGGTTTTAGTTTTGGTTAACTATAGTAACCTAGAACAGAATAGAATAGAAGAGAATAGAATAGATTTTATTTTTTTTTATATATATATATATATATATATATATATATATATATATATATATATATATATATATATATATATATATATATATATAATTTTTTTTTTTTTTTTTTTTAGTTAAAATTTATTTTATTTCAAGTAACAAAGTGCTTTTTTTGTTTTAGATTTCATTAGCTGTAGTAACCCAAAATAGAATAGAATATTATTAAATGAATAATTTAAGTTTTATTTATTTTTGTTTTTTACATTTCTATATAGTTTTTTTTTTTTTTTTTTTTTTTTTTAATTTCAGTATTAGTTTTAAAGTAAAAATGACATGTTACGTTGGCAACTAGCTGAATTAAAATATTTTTAAGATTTTATTTCAGTTAAAATGTTTATTTTAAGTAACAAAGGTGCTTTATGTTGAGGTTTAAGTTTTAGTTAACTGTAATAACCCTAAAGTACAAAAGTTCAGAATAGAATAGAATAGAATAGAATAGAATAGAATAGAATCGAGGTTCTGTTTGCTGGGCCCCTGCTCGTGTGAAGCGCAGACTGCTGGAGTCTAATGTAATCAGGCAGGTGTGCGGGTCAGAGAGGGTTTATGGGTCGGACTCGTGACCCCTGGTGTCGGTTCGGTCTTAATTAGAGCCTTTGGGTTCCATTGTGCACAGACACTTAGCAACAATCCCTTCATTAAACGCTCCTGTGAGTTTGGCAGGTCGGCCGCGTGTTTTCGCACATTAATGATGGAAAAAAAAAATGCGGTGGGTTCAGTAAACGTTACGATCCGTGTACAACATCTGTGATCTGCTGGATATGACCACAGAATTAACTATCACATTTACACTCATAATAATATTCTGTATATATGTGTGTGTGTGTGTGTGTGTATATTAGGTCTGCCCGCTAATAGTTGAATAAACAGTTGACTAGAAGAGGCTCAGTCAACTAACATTTTTAGCTCTGTCATCAGTTATCCAGCTCTATAAACACTCATTCGTCCTGGTGTGTGTGTGTGTGTGTGTGTGTGTGTGTCGGTCCAGAATAGAGTCTTTGTTGTAGATGCTTGTGTTTTTCTAATCATTGGTTTTGGGTGTTGCTCACTCAAGTGCTGTAATGATTCAGTCTGTAATTGTTTTAGTGGAGTTGTAAACAAGCGTGTGTCTGTTTTACTGCATCGTCAGCGCGCACAAACCAGCTCAAAACCATCACACAGCCAGACCGGATCCATTAGACTCCCTCAGATCTGACTGGAAATCGCTGTCTGTCATCATTTCCGTTTCAGTTTGATGTGTTTTATGAGTGATATTTTAGTGATTTGGGTCTTTGTGAAGCAGAACACTATTAAGGTCGTCCAAAACTGGTGTCTGTAGTATTTTGATTCTTCAGCAGAGTTATTTTAGTATTATTTATGTACTATTATAATATTTACTAATATTTTAAATTAGCTTTTTTATTTTTATATTTTCAGTTTTAATTAAAGTTAGTTTACTATAATTATAATCAGAATTTCTCTTTAGGACAGTTTTTGTAAATATCATGTGCTTGTGATTTTTATCATTATTTTTAAAATAGTGCTATCAAACTATTAATCGCATTCAAAATAAATTTTTTTTGTTTATAATATATGTGTACTGTGTATATTTATTATATACACAGTAGACACACATATATTATGTAAACACATACTTTTATTTTGGATGCGATTAATCTTTTGACAGCACTAATCTTAGCTTTTAATTTTGTGTTAGTATTAGTAATTTTAGTACTACATTATTATTTATATTTATTAACATTTTGAATGAGATTCAGTTTTTTTGTTTTCATTTTAATTTTTATGTAATTAAAGTTAATATGCTAAAAATATATATTATTCTATATAGCTTTTATTTTTAATTTTATTTTTTTATTTTAGATGTATTAATTTTAGAACTTCATTTTAGCATTATATAAGTTTTCCTAATATTTCTTTTTTTTTTTTTAAATTCCAGCTTTATTTCAGTTACCTAATTTCAATTTATATACAAACTCTTTCAATATTTCAACATTTTAGTATAATTTTTGTATGTGTGTCTATTATGAAAAAAAAGGTTTATGATATTGAAATAAATAAATATAAATATATATATATATATATATATATATATATATATATATATATATATATATATATATATATATATATATATATATACATATATATATATATATGTCTACTGTTTATATTTATTATCTATATATAAATACTCACACATACAGTATACATTGTGATATATGTATTATAAAATATGTATTCTCTCTCTCTCTATAGAGATGTATGTATATATACATAATAAATATACACAGTAGACACATTATGCAAACAAACATATTTTGGATCCGATTAATCTCGATTAATCTTTTGACAGCACTAATTTTTATTATTTTTATTTAGCTTTTATTTTTGTTTTAGTATTAGTAATTTTAGTACTACATTAGTATTTATATTTATTAATATTTTAAATTGGCTTCTATTTTTTTTTTTTTTGTCTATTGTTTGTTTTTTTTTTTAATTTTTTTTTTTAATTTTGTAAAGTTAATATACTAAAAATATAAATTAATTTTAGTATTTTTTTTATTAATCTTATGTGCTTGTTTTTTATTATTCTTAATCTTTTTTTTTTTTGTTTAGCTTTTATTTTTTTATTTTTAGCTTTTTAGCTTTTATTTTGATTTTATTTTGATTTTTTATTACTTTTAATATTTCTTTTTTAACATTATATTTCATATTATTTTTGTATTATATAAGTTTTTCTAATACTTATTTTTTATTTAATTTCAGCTTTATTTCAGTTACCTAATTTTTTAATTATAAAATATTATATATAAAATAAAATTATATATTAACCCTTTAAGTGTCACTCCCATTTTTGAACACAAACATAAGAATGCACTATCCAGACTTAAATTTTTATAATTCATGAATGAAAACATTTTGTAATATGATTTTGATGTACATTTTCTGTGGTAATGCAATGTCTGATTTTAAAATGCCTTTCAAAGGATGAATTTTGAGATTTTAAGTTTTGAACTGATATATAATTTCTTATGATTTCTAAAGTGTGATAGAGAAAAAGGCAATGAAAAAAGTCTTTTGTGACAAAGGTCAGAATTCATGTTATGATGTAGATTTTTTAAGTTGCACTCTTGACATATATTAATCTATTAATTTTCCTACATAATTTGTAACACAAAAATATGGTAAAATATCTATTTAGGAGTCTTAGACCTTTCCAACAATGTATTTTTTGTCATGATTAGATTAGGATTTATTTGTAATATGGTGAAGTAAACCTAGGTGTCCCACAGGGTGGACGGTGACAGTTAAAGGGTTAAATAAAATACATACATTTGATATATTTTTTTATTCTAATTAAAGTTATAAAAACTCTCCTTAGATAACTTTTTAAAATGTAACCAACTGTTCTGATGTCATTCTGATATTTGCATACTGACTCATGATTGGTCACATGTTCCGCACAACTATTAACTATTTAAAACTGGTGTAAAAATGTTGTCAGGTTTCTCATGCACAATAAAACTTCTGATGCATCATTTCAACATGAAGCAAAGACTAAAATCTTCAAACTTTCCACTGCTGCCTCACAGACACTGGAGCCAGGAGAAGGAGTTCATGAATCAGTAATTAAAGCCCTTCTTGTTGAATGACTGATGTGAATGTTAGAGGAGTGAGACTGAATGATGGCTGAGTGTGAGTGCGTTAATGTTGTCTAGCTGGAGGTGTCAGACGCGGCTCTTTAGGGCCTGTGGTTTGAATCCACCCTCACATAAACTCTCGCCGCTGAATCAGGACGTCAACAAACCACTTACGGCTGGCCGTGTTTTTTAGGGCTGTTTTTAGACATGACACAGAGTAAACTGTAGTAAAATTGCTCAGTGCATGGCGTATTGCTTTTTTAAAATGTCAGACAGCAACAACATGATCAATCTGTTCTATTAATAATCAGAATAAACAGTAGTTTTGTATTTAGAGTCAGACGTATCTGTTTTATAATGCGTCTAATAGTGTGATGATTTGGCACATAAACAAGTGTCTCATTAGTGCATGAGGGAGAAACTTGTGCTGTTTTTGGCCTCTGCCTGCTGTTGCCTGGATGATGGAAAATCACAGTGCGTCTCAGACACGGTCAAAGGCCGAATGTGCTGCGAGTCCACAGGTGCGCCAGATTTAACCTGTTTACTAGCAAACATCTGATTATTTGAAAGCTTTTAGATCAGGATGAGATCAGAAATAATCATCAGGAGCATGAATCTGTCCTAGAGGAATTACAGTCTTCGTTTTCTCCATCATATAGGCTTCATTTTGCTCATACTGTTTGTATTTGTAAATTCCATGTGACTTATTGAAGTTTTAATAATCGAAAAAGGTGTCTAATCATAACTTGGTAACACTTTAATTAATGTTAACAAATGACACCTTACTGTAATGTATTAACTAACATGAACGAACAATGAACAATATTATTATGAACAGTATTTATTAATCTTATAAATCTTATAATCTTATAAGTTAAAAAAAATAGTTATTCATTGTTAGGTTATGTTAATTCACAATGGATTAACAAATGTTAACAACTTATGTATTACTGTAAAGTGTTACCCATAACTTTAACATTTAATTTAATACTTGTTTTTTTTTTTCTGGAATCCATTTTCAATGCTTAATCTAAATTTAATAATCTTAAAGAATGTCTACAGAAATTATAAAAAACATTTTTATGTAAAAATGTTTTAAAATGTTAATATATTTGTTTAATTAATAATTAAATATTTAATAATTTATTAAAGTTTTACCAATAATATTGTCCTGCTCTCCATTTTAATGGTTTTAATAAATCATTTTTAATAATCATAATGTCAGTTCAATCAATAAAACTTATATAAAATTAAGAATTAAGCTTATTTTTATTTAATATATTTAATAATTAACAATAATATTGTCCTGTGCAATGTTTCATTATGATGATGATGATGATGATGATTATGATTATTATTATTATTATTATTATTATTATTATTATTGTTTTTGTTGTTGTTTATTATTATTATTATTATTATTACCACTACTACTACTGCTATATTTATATTATTAGTATTATTATCAGTAGTAGTATTATTTATTTATTTATTTATTTATTTATTTATTTATTTATTTAATTAATTGTTTCAGAAATTCTGTGTGTGTGTGTGTGTGTGTGTGTGTGTGTGTGTGTGGTGTGTGTGTGTTTAATTTTTTCCTGGACTCAGTTTTAATTTTTTTTTTTTTTTTTTTTTTTTAGTAATCATAAATAATATTATTTGAGGTCATACAACCTGAACAATTTAATATTTTATTAAACTTTTTAACCATAACTTTGTCCTATGCAGTTTATTATCCTATTTTTTTTTTTAAAGAAATTATGCTGTCGTTCTTTATTTTTCTGGATTCTAAGTTTTAGAATTTAATACAAATTTATGATCCAAAATGATGGTGATCAAGTTAATGCATAAAACTTGAACAATTTAGTTAATCTTAAATTGTTTTAAATGATCTGAAACAATCAAATTAAATTTTAACAATTTCTTTCATTCAGAGGTATATTGTTTAGATTAAAACATGGATGATATTGTAATATTCCTTAAAAATAATGTTTTAAAAACCAATTTGCAATAGTAATATTTTTATGTTGTAATTTCTCAAAGTTAAACTGAACTTTTATTTTGGCTGGTTGTATTGAAGAGTTTTACATAGCAGTCTTTTTGCACTTTAATATTCAAAAAGATCAGTCCATATTGCCTTTCAGTTAATTGTACAGCCATAAATCATAGAAATCATAGGCCCCTATGTGAATTTTATATATATATATATAAATAATATATATAAATATAAATATATAAATTATATATATATATATATATATATATATATATATATATATATATAATTTTATTCCTTAGAATTAACTTAGATTATTAGAAAGAGGTTCAGGGTATTTATGCAGAGCTGCATTTATGCTACTGTTTTATGATCTGTTTCTCAGATATTGAGTTATGAGTTCTAACACAAGTGCACTACTGAGTGATGCACACAAACTCTAGAGCTCATGCAGTTAATTCAGCCGCAGTCATAATCTACATCAACATGAGTCACACAGAGGGCCATTTGACGTTTTACAGCCCCGGCGGTCGCCCGCTGAGACGTCACGTCTGCGGGATTCACTTCAGCTGCCCCTGGAATGAGCCTGAGCTAGTTGGTTAGTTACTTCTTTTAAAACAGCAACTTTTAGAATACAAGCTCAGATATTTACCTACTAATTCGCCACAAACTTGTGTGTCAGAACACAAACACAGCTGAGCAAACATAGACTCTAAACACATCTGTGCCAGGCGTTCTTGTAATGAGTTGTGTTTGGTGTAGTGAGGTGATTACATTACTGTGATGCTCTCAGGTGAGATGTTTACAGGTGTCGTTCACGTCACGCCGTCTGCAGAATCCTCTCTCGCTGTTTAACATACAGGAAGTGCCTGCTTCTCACACTAAGTTTGGGATCAGTAGGATTTTTAAAGATTTTCAAAGAAGTCTCTTATACTCACCAAGCCTGTATTTATTTGTTCAAAATACAGTGAAAATATTGAAATGATATTGCAATTTAAAATATCTGTTTTATATGTGTATGCATAGTAAAATAAATAAATGTTATTTATTTCTGTGATCAAAGCTGAATTTTCAGCATCATTCCTCCAGTCTTCCCAAATTTGAACAGTAATTATGTATCAAAAAGTCATAAAGCACACATGTAAATAGTTCAATGCTCAGATGTTGTCACTGGAAGGTTGCTTTAGCTGTTGTATGTCTGTTTTAGACACTAAATCTTGTACCGTTTTGAGATTTTCATAGAAGCTTGCTTCCCCTGCCGTTGTGGTAATGAATCAATTCCCACGTTGTTTTTCTTTTCTAAACTTCCTCTAAGCAGTTTATGGTTCTCGTTGAACCCCTCGCTGCGGCACATTGGCATCAGTGCTTTATTTAACCGCTCTTAAAACCTCTTTCTTCGGAGTGAGAAGACTGATTATTCCTCTTTACCCAGCGTCCCCCGCATGATTCTTGCTGTGACGGTTTCTTAGTCCTCTTGAGAAGTTTTGTTTTGCCTTACCCAGCATTCCCGGTGACTTCAAAGCCTCTGTGATTGTTTCGTGCTCCGTGGCGGCCCATTGTGCTGGCTTTGCATATTCATGAGGATCGTCTTTCTCTCGCTCACCAATGGCTCACGGTTGGGATGCTGGGAGCTTGAAAGCAGGACACTGTGAGACCTGAAGAAAATCTCAAGAAGGAGAACAATTAGATGTTCAGGGTCTGTGTTTAGTGAGGTAAGCTGAAATGCTTTAGAGTTTGGTTTGAAAGCAAGACACTACAGAGAAAAACATTGTTTTCATGCACCGGTCAGTTTTGAGATTTTGGATTATTTGGCTTTTCATAATGTGTTGTTTAAGACCAGTGAAAGAAAACATCCAAAATACATTTTTTAGTGTTTATTTTATTGCACTTCACCTGTTTGCGTTTGTAAATTTCAATTACAGTACATGTCTTTAAAGAGTTTTTTCTCCACTTCAGCAGCACTTACATGCACCAAAATTTACAGTTTTATTCCTTTATATACCCTGGATGTTTTTATAGAAGGGTTTGTTGATATATCATTGGCATGATTTTATTTTTGCACTTTATCTATTTGCGTCTTTAGATTTCAATTACAGTGCATATCTTTGAAAGGCCATTTTCCCAAAATAAGTTTGTTTCTCAACTTCAGCAACACTTACACTAAAATTTACAGTTTTATTCCTTTATCCTGGATGTTTTTGTAGAGGGTTTTGTTGATATATCATTTGCATGATTTTATTTTTGCACTTTATCTATTTGCGTCTTTAGATTTCAATTATAGTACATAACTCAAGGCCGTTTTCTCAAAATGGGTGTGTTCTTCACTTCAGCATCACTTACATTCACCAAAATGTACAGTTTTGTTCCTTTTTATATCCTAAAATATTTTACTGAGGGGTTTGTTGAGACATCATTTGCATGATATTATTTTTGCACTTTATCTCTCTGCATCTTTAGATTTCAATTGCAGGACATTACAGATCTTTAAAAGCCATTTTCTCAAAATGAGTTTGTTTCTTTACTTCAGCCACACATACCTACACCCAAAATTTACAGTTTTATTCCTTTATATATTGTGGACGTTTTTATAGAGGGGTTTGTTCATATATCAAATGTATGATTTTATTCTTGCACTTTATCTATTTGCGTCTTTAGATTTCAATCACAATACATATCTTTAAAGGCCATTTTCTCAAAATGAGTTTTCTCTATTTCAGCAGCACTTACACCAAAGTTTACAGTTTTATTCCTTTCTATATTCTGTAAGATTTTACTGAGGGATTTGTTGATGGATCATTTGCATGATTTTCTTATAGCACTTTTTCCGTCTTTAGATTTCAATTACAGTAAGGCGGTTTCTCAAAATGAGTTTGTTTCTCCACTTCAGCAGCACTTACATACACCAAACTTAACTGTTTTATTCCTTTTTTTTATCCCTCTATTCTGAGATTTGACAAAATGTTTTTTTGTTTTTTTTTGATTATATCATTCACCTCAGTTTCATATTGTCTGTAAATTTAAATTACAATACACATTTTAAAGAGTTTTTTCTCCATTTCAGCAGCACTTACATACACCGAAATGTACAGTTTTATTCCTTTATATACCCCAGATGTTTTTATAGAAGGGTTTGTTGATATATCATTGGCACGATTTTATTTTTGCACTTTATCTATTTGCATCTTTAGATTTCAATTACAGCGCATATCTTTAAAGGCCGTTTTCTCAAAATGAGTTTGTTTCTCTACTTCAGCAACACTTACATACACCAAAATGTATGTATTGTCTGTAGATTTAAATTACAATACACATCTTTAAAGAGTTTTTTCTCCACTTCAGCAGCACTTACACCAAAATTTAGTTTTATTCCTTTATATATTCTGGAGGTTTTTATAGAGGGGTTTGTTCATATATCAAATGTATGATTTAATTTTTGCACTTTATCTATTTGTGTCTTTAGATTTCAATTACAATACGTGTCTTTAAAGGCCATTTTCTCAAAATGAGTTTGTTTCTCCACTTTACCAGAACCTAGACCAAAATTTACAGAATGGTTTGTTGATATATCATTCACCTCAGTTTATTATCATCTGTAGATTTCAATTACAATACATAACTTTACAGAGTTTTTTCTCCACTTCAGCAGCACGCACTTACACCAAAATTTACAGTTTCATATCTTTATATATTCTGGATGTTTTTATAGAAGCATTTGCTGATATATCATTTGCATGATTTTTATTTTTGCACTTTATCTATTTGTTTATTTAAATTTCAATTACAGTACATATCTTTAAAGGCCGTTTTCTCAAAATGAGTTTGTTTCGCCACTTAAGCAGCACTTACATAAACCAAAATCTACTGTTTTATTCCCATCTATATTCTGAAAGATTTTACTGAGGGGTTTGTTGAGATATCATTTGCATTTTATTTTTGCACTTTATCTATTTGCGTCTTTAGATTTCAATTACAGTAATTATTTTTAAAGGCTGTTTTCTAAAAATTAGTTTCTTTCTCCACTTCAGCTGCACTTACATACACCAACATTTACAGTTTTATTCCTTCCTATATTCTGAAGATTTTTACAGAGGGGTTTGTTCATATATAATTCAACTGGTTTTATACAAATTTAATTCATAACATGAAAATGTTTTTTTTTTCTGTCTATTGATAGTATTTTATGATTTCTGCAGTGAAAAAAAAAAAAAGATATCAAAAATCCCCTCTATAAAAACCATCAACTCTAATATGGCAACAAAATGAAACAAGGATTTTGAACCTGGCTTGATCTAATATTCGTATTAATTTTCTAGAAATTTGCAAATTAGTGCATGTTTAGTTACATAATGCTTTGTTTTCATATTTTAACACTTCAAAAAACTTCTTAATGTTATAAACTGGGGAAGTATGGTAAAATCTATTAGTTAAATGTTGGTGTGTTATATATTGGTTGCCTTATATATAGCTAGAGATTAGGTCTAACATGGACAGATTAACATGTCAGGATACAGATAATCAAATGTTTTAATGTTGTGTCTGAGACGTCAGCATTGTAAGTGCAGGTCAGGAGGTGTTGAGAGCTGAAGGATGGTCCGGAGATGCCGATGGTCTGATGGCGTCGGTCGCTGCGATCCGATTGGGTTTCCCACCTGCGTGCAGCTGTTGACTCAAAGGAAGTGGAATGTCTTTCCCAGATTCCGTGACCGAACTCTCAACAAGCGCTCAAGAAGAAGAAAAAAAAAGAGCGGCAGAAAATCCCCTGTTGAAATTTCACAGTGGCAGGGGTCAGAGTCGCTGTCAGGCGGAACATCGCTCACGGATCGCATTCCGTCAGCCGCTATTGTAATTCAAGAGTCCGTGCCATCGCGACCGCTTGTGCCCGCGTCCTTTGTTCCTCACTCGAGTCGTGAATTTTGCGGTTGTCTCACAGATTTTCCAGCTGCGTGTGAGCGACAGAGTCGTCTGGCCGTAAATCCACAGACTCTGAACCTCTTGCCTTTTCTCATGTCCGTGAGGGTACGTTAACTGCAGCTTTTGTGTGTTTTGCCCAAGGGTTTGTTGGTTAATTATAGTTTCAACGATAATAAAACCACTTAAATGGGCAGTTCACCCAAAAATAATGATTTACCTTCATGCCATTCCAAATCTGTATGACTCTCTGTGTTTTGTAGAGCACAGAAGGAGACATTTAGCTGAACTTTCACACTTTTTATTTGATGTAGTGAAAGCAGACCAAATGTGTGGCAGATTAGAAGTAATTCATACAACTTGTGCAACTATATTTCAAGAAGCCATTTAAATGTGGTGCATCAACACCATCTTGCCATGTTTGATTTCAGAAGACTGAGAATACATCACCATTCAAAGTTTTTTGACAGAAATTACTACTTTTATACTGCACAGATGCATTAAATTGATCAAAAGTTACAGTAAAGACATTTGTAATGTTACAAAGGATTTCTATTTCAAATAAATGCTTTATTTTCATCTGTAAATCCTAAAAAATACAATGTGTCACTTTCCACAAAAATACTGGACAGCGCAACTGTTTTCAATATTGATAATCAGAAATGTTTCTTAAGTAGCAAATCAGCATATTAGAATGATTTCTGAAGGATCGTGTGACACTGTAGACTGGAGTAATGATGCTGAAAATTCAGCTTTGATCACAAAAATAAATTGCATTTTAACACATACTCACATAGAAAGTAGTTATTTTAAACGTAATATTCACAATTTTACTTTATTGTTAATGCAGCCTTGGTGAGCAGGCTTTTCAGAAATATTAAAATATATTTTCAATGTACATTTGCACTTATTCAAAAGCAGATGCATTTTTTCCAAAGCAGCTTACAAATGAGGAACAACAAAGCCAGTGCAGGTTAGAAAATAGGTGAAATTTTGATACTTTTATGGTACTTTTGCAGCATTTCACTGAATAGAAAAGAACATCCTGGTCATATTTTTGCATTTCGGGTTCCAAGAAGTAAAAGTCAAACAGGTTTGAAATGACATGATGGTGAGAATATAATGACAGAACTCAGATTTTGGGGGAAAAGGTCCCTTTGTTGTTATTCACCTGAAAGTCTTGCTTTCAAAAGTGAAAAACACTGCTATTTATTGTCATTTTTTTGGAGCTTGAATAACGACAGTATTGTTCGTATTTGGTAAACTATCTCTTTTTGAGTATTTGTCTCATGTGTTTCTGGCTTCACTCTTTGCTGCAGGACGTTTTGCTGTTAGAAAGGCGTACGGCAGCAGAGGCGCTCATTATCCTCCGCAGTGATTCATATTTCAGGGCGGTGGAATCAGAGCGTGCAGCCCCTCGCATTCCCCCGGACGGCCCATTTTTCACCAGCGGGTCTCACGCTGGGCGTTTGATGGAGCTCGCGGCCAGTGTGTGAGCGGGCCTGACCTACTCACAGCTTCCCTAGAGCTCGCCTCGATCGCATGTAATCACACCAAACGAGCGCTGACAGCGCCAGTGCCGCATTAAGAGCGCAGTCACATCACTGCCGCCCCACTGCACTCCCAGCAGCCCACACTATTGTTCCCGCTCTCACTTTCTCTTTGTTTTTAGCTCATCCACAAACATCCATTTACACACACACACTCCCGCCTTCACAGCGCCACGGCTGGAGAAAGAGGAAAGTGTGGCGTGTCGGAGGGAATGTGGGGTGATTGATCTGTGAGTGAAGTTGAAATCAGGGTTACTGTAGTTTAATTTGTCACAGGAGAGTGACAGTGCAGGAATAATGCTAATAAAATACATTTACACTTAAATGGAGTTTATTTATATTTACATTTACTGAAGGAAATAAGAATGTTGCCTTGCAGATGTTAAGGTTGTCCGAGTGTTTTTTGTCATGTTGGGATGTTGTTTCTAAGTAGAGATTGACCCACAGTTTATGATAGATATCATTACTGATTATTTTAATATTGTCTCAAAGTGTAAAAATTTTTTTTTTTTTTTTGTTCTTTGTTTTTGTTTTTAATACTTTAATAATTTGGCACAATGATAAACATTAATAATAATTCATACGAATTAATTAACAATAGTTGATTACACCAATAAAAACATGCTGTGTGTATTTTTTAAAGAAATTGTATAAAAATATAAAAAGTAATACATATAATAATATTAATTTTTTTTTATTATTATACAAATTACTACTGTTATTAATAGTAATAATACTAATACTCATAATAAAATATTTGTGTTGTTTTTAATAGTACTACTGTTATAAGTAGTAATAATGATAATAATTATTATTATGATGATGATGATTATTATTATTATTATGTACTGTATTTTTGTTGTTTTGGTTTTATTTACACTTTTTTGCACATAAATAATAATAATAATAATAATAATAATAATATAATTAACTATTAATATTAACTATTACCATTATTTTGGTACTACTATTACTGCAACTATACTATTAACAACAACAATAATAATTATTAGTAGTAGTATGTATGTATGTATGTATGTATGTATGTATGTATGTATTTATTTTATTGTTGCTTTTGTTTTATTTATACTTTATGCAACATTTGTAACTGAATAAATGTTATATCTCTACAATGGTAATGTGCTTTAATGTGCTTTAGATGCTTTCATTTTGCATTATTATTTAAAATAACAACAATAATAGTATAATTTACTTAACAGTGATGATAATAATAATCACTTTTAATAATAATAATAATAATACAATTAATAATAACTATTGATATGAACTTACTCTTATATTTTTAATATTAATACCACTGCTACTATTATTACTGCAACTATACTATTAACAACAACAATTATTATGATTATTGTAAATATTATTATTATTATTATTATTATTATTATTATTATTAGTATGTATATTGTTGTTGTTGCTGTTGTGCTTTAATGTGCTTTAAATGTTTTCATTTTGCATTATTATTTAAAATAACAACAATGATAGTATTATTTAATTAATTGATTAATAATTATACATTTTAAAAATAATAATAATCAATAATAAATTAACAACAACAACAACAACAACAATAATAATAATAATAATAATAATAATAATAATAATAATGATAATAATGATAATAATGATAATAATAATAATAATAATAATAATAATGTTGACAAACATCAGTCAATTACAATGAAGTGAAATGTTTCCCAAAGGAAATTTGGGCCAAGATTTTGGCAGCTATTGGTAGACACAATACACAGTATGAAGGAACCAAGACCTGTTTGAGTATAAAAGTGTGAAAATTGTTTAAAGTAAAATCCAATATTCATCTTTAGTGCTCAGCGTCTTGTATGAAAAGTGTGCTAAAGTCTGGAGTCTCTGTGATCTTCTGTTCTGTAGATGTGAGATACTCCCACCTGCTTTCTGCTCTGGCAGGTGCATCTGATCACTTTCTTCACCAGTCTGATCTGCTGAACTTGTGAAGTTCATTCTACTCATTTCTCATCTGAATCCGTGGCTCTGTGCTCTTGATGTAATCTCAGTAATGGCACTAACTCTTAATCGGCTTAAGTTGTATGTGTCGGTGAGTGTTTGGGTGAGAGAGTGAGAGGGGGCGTGTCGTGGCCCGAGGTGAGTCCCGCCATCACCTGACGTGTGAATGGCTTTTGTCATGCGCTCTTTCTGCTCTTGTGTGTTTTCACTGCTGCTTTGTGTTCTTTATCCCACCCATAATAAGCTGTCAATCAACCGCTGGCACCCTACAGGGCAAAAGAGGAAATGCTTAACCAACCTGGCAGGAACTAGTTCTCACAGCACTTTGAGTGAAAATACATGGTGTGTAATTTACTCTCATGTTTTTGATGTCAAACTACATGGAGATTTTTTTTTTCCCATAAACTAAGATGTTTTTTAGTTCCATTTTAATGTGTTAAATGTCAGTTATCACACACTTGAAAAGTAATTCATAACACCTTAGTATCATCTGGTGCATCCCAAATCGTGTGCCTATGCACTATTCTATGCCGTTGTGTAGTATAGTGCGAATAGTTTGTTCACACAGAAAATCCCAAAAAGGAAAAAGTGCACGTAAGTGCATGGTAACACCCTAGCAACACCCCAGTAATCGCAACACCCGGTTTCCATGGGCAAACAGCTCCTTTTGTTTGTGAAACAACAGAGATTAGTTATAACAATCAGTTTGAGCTACTATAGTTGGTTTGTGTTTGTAACCAGTTAAGCAGTCTATTGGTTAGCAACACCCTGGCAACCACCCACATCATTAATGTGGTGAGTTTTGCACAGGCAAACACCACTCACATTTTCTTTATGAAATGAAGGAGACTAGTTAAAACAGTCCTAACTGAATTTACACTACTATTTTATGTGTGCATTCATTGCTGGTTTGTTCGTTTGTTGGTTAGCAACACCCTGGCAACCACCCACAACACCCTGTCATTAATGTAATGAGTTTTGCATAGTAAACACAGCTCACATTTTCTTTATGAAATGACAGATAAGTTAAAACTACACTAACTGAATTGAATCTACTATAGTTGGTTTGTATTTGTTGCTGGTTTGTCTGTTTGCTGGTTAGCAACACCTTGACAACCACCCACAACACTCTTTCGTTAATTTGGCAAGTTTTGCATGGGCAAACACCGCTCATATTTTCTTTTTAAAATGACAGAGACTAGATAAAACAATCCTAACTCAATTTTAACTATAGTTAATTTGTATTTGTTGCTGGCTTGTCTGTTTTTTTTTCATAGCAACACCCTGGCAACCACCCACAACAATCTCTCGTTAATTTGGTTAGTTTTGCACAGATAAACACTGCTCATTTTGTTTTTAAAATGACAGACTAGATAAAACAACCGTAACTGAATTTAACTATAGTTGGTTTGTATTTGTTGCTGGCTTGTCCTTTTGTTTCTTAGCAACACCTTGGCAACCACCCACAGCACCTTATTATTGAGTTTTGCACAGCTGAAAACCATTCACATTTTTTTTAATGAAATAAAAGAGACTAGTTAAAAAAAATTTAAACTGAATTTAAATTGCATGTGTGTGTTTTTGTTGTTGGTTTGTCCGTGTATTGGTTAGCAACACCCTGGCAACCACCCACAACAACGTTCCATTAATTGGCAATCTGAGTTTGCACAATGCAAACTCCATTAAATTTTTTATGAAATGAAAGAGACTAGTTAAAACAATCCAAACTAAAGTTTAACTATAGTAATTTTGCATTTGTTGCTGGTTTGTTTTCTCTGGTTAGCAACACCCTGGCAACCACCCATAACACCTTATTATTAATGTGATGAGTTTTGCACAAGCAAAGACCACTCGTATTTTGTTTATGAAATGAAAGCGACTAGTTGAACAATCCAAAGAGTTTATATTTGTTGCCAGTTACTCTCTGCCTGGTTAGCAACACCCTAACAACCACACACAAAGCACTTTCGTTAATTTGGTGAGTTTTTGCACAGGCAAACACCACTCACATTTTCTTTTTAAAATGACAGAGACTAGTTTAAACAATCATAACTCAATTTTAACTGTAGTTAGTTTTTATTTGTTGCTGGTTTGTATGTTTGTTTCTTAGCAACACCTTGGCAACCACCCACAACACCTTATTATTAATGTGCTAAGTTTTGCACAGACAAAAACCACTCACATTTTTTTATGAAAAGAAAGAGACTAGTTAAAACAATTCAAACTGAATTTAGAAATTCTATTGCATGTGTATGTGTTGGTGGTTTGTCCATTTGTTGGTTAGCAACACCCTGGCAACCACCCACAACAACCTTCCATTAATTTGCAATCTGAGTTTTGCACAATGCAAACACCACTCAACTTTTTTATGAAATGAAAGAGACTAGTTAAAACAATCCAATCTAAAGTTTAACTATAGTAATTTTGCATTTGTTCCTGGTTTATGTGTTCTCTGGTTAGCAACCACTCATAACACCTTATTATTAATGTGGTAAGTTTTGCACAAGCAAAGACCACTCATATTTTGTTTATGAAATGAAAGCGACCAGTTAAAACAATCCGAACTGAATTTAATCTACTATAGTCAGTTTATATTTGTTGCCGGTTACTCTTTGCTGGTTAGCAACACCCTGACAACCATTCACAACACCCTGTCGTTAATTTGGTAAGTTTTACACAGGTAAACACTGCTCACATTTTCTTTTTAACATGACAGAGACTAGTTAAAACAATCCTAACTCAATTTTAACTATAGTTGGTTTGTATTTGTTGCTGGTTTGTCCGTTTGCTTCTTAGCAACACCCTGGCAACCACCCACAGCACCTTATTATTATTTGTGTAGAGCTTTGCAGAGGCAAAAACCACTCACATTTTCTTTTTTAAAATGACAGAGACTAGTTAAAACAATTCTAGCTTATTTTAAAACACTGTAATATTTATATATTTGTTGCCAGTTTGTCTGTTTGCTGGTTAGCAACACAATGGCAACCACTCATAACACCCTATCATTAATGTAGTGAGTTTTGCATGGAAAACACTGCTGACATATTTTTTTTATGAAATGAAAGAGACTAATTAGGACTAAATCTAAACTATAGTGGGTTTATATTTGTTGCTGGTTTGTCTGTGCTTAGCAACACCCTGGCAACCAGTTTTGCACAGCAAACTCCACTCACTTATTTTCATAAAATTAGTGCCAGTTAGTAAATCAATCCAGACTGATTTTTTTTTTTTTTTTTTTAAGCGTTGGTGTTGGTTTGTCAGTGCAGCAGGAGTCCAGGCGCTGTGGTCACATGACTCTAAACTCACGGGCGGCCCACTGAGCGCTGGAGGCTGTTTTTGGGGGTCACTCGGCCGCCCCTCCCGCCCCTGGCCTCCTTTCAGCGGATGGCCCTCCCCTGTGCGTGAGCGGAGCGGGGCGTGAGGAGGGTCCGCTGGGGTCCCGGCTGAGCCGCAGAGATCAACTGCTGCTTTTATTGTCTCTCCACAAGGTGTCCGGAGCAGAGGGGCCGTCCCAAGCGCAGGGAGAGAGTAACACCCTCTTTCTCTCTGTCCATCGCAGGCCGGCCGTCAGTGTGGAGTAACTGTGGAGGGAGCAGCGTGCGCGTGCGTGTCTTTCCATGCCCTGGTCGTGCGGGCGGGCGGCTCGAGTCTCAGGGATGGAGGAGCTACAGGTTCGGACGTTTCGGGCCCACTGGACGCCACTGCTGCTTCTGCTGGGCGTGATGTGGCTGCGCTCGACCGCTCAGGGTGAGTATCAGCGTTTCCTGCAATATCTGTCTGCTGTTTTCGGTTCGGATGGCAGCGTTTAACTGGTGTCTGTTTGTGTCTGACCCCCCGTTGCTGCACGTCATGTTTCATGTTCAGAATATTTGTCGGACGGGCGCCAGAAATGCAGCGCAGCATTTGCCAAATATGCACCGGGGAGAACTGTAAAATACATTCCGTTTAAAATATGCATGGGTAGTTGACACACAACTTAACCACGAGGTTTGTTTTCAATCAACGCCAAGATTTTAGGTAGAAATGTACATGCGTGTGTGTATTTTAGGAAGCTGGGAAGTGTCTCATCACCTGTTAAATGCCGCTGCTGTGACAAATGAACATTAATATAATAAATTAGCATAAATAATAATTATAAAAGAATCAAAAAATACTGTTTTAGGGAGTTTGTCAAACTGAAGCAATGCCAACTACATGTATTGTGTACAATTCATGATAAGAAGACATTTTTGTCTTAATAAACTTGTATTAAAACGTAAAAACAGCTTTCAAAGTCCATTTTAGCTCATATATAATATATGCATGTATGCAAAATGTGTCCATGGAGTTTATTTTTTAACAAAAATCAAGATTTTAGGGTAAAATGTTCATGCATGTGTAACAGAAAGTGTATTTTAGGTGACTGAAAGAAGTTTCTGATCACCTGTTAAACACTCCTTCAGTGACAAATTAACTTTAAGTGCAAATAGTCTGTCAAATAATATGATGAAAAATCATGAATAATAATTATAAAATGTTGTTTTAGGTCGTAGTTTTAGGAAGTTTGTCACAATGCAAAATGTCAACTTCATGTTAAATATATATTGTATTTTCACATTAAGAAGACAAACTTTATTAAAATGTCAATATGACTTTCTGAGTCCATTTCAGCTCATATTTAATATTTGCATGGGTAGTTGATGCAAAATGTATCCATGGAGTTTATTTTTTAACCAAAACCAAGATTTTAGGGTAAAATGTTCTTGCATGTGTAAGAAAAAAATGTGTTTTAGGTGACTGGAAAGTTTCTGATCAGCTGTTAAATGCTCCTTATGTGACAAATAAACTTTTAAAAGTGCAATTAAGTCATCTGTCAATTATTATGATGAATAATCATGAATAATAATTTTAAAATGCTATTTTAGGTCATAGTTTTAGGAAGTTTGTCACAATGCAAAATGCAAACGTTATGTTCAATACTTTTCTATGATTACTACGATTCATATTAAGTAAACATTTGTGTCTACATAAATTTTTATCAGTGTATAAAAATGACTTTCATATTCCATTTCAGCTTATATTAAGTGTATGCATGGGTAGTTGATGCAAAATGTGTCTGTGGAGTTTTTTTTTTTTTTTTTTTTTTTTTAACAAAAACCAAGATTTTAGGGTAAAATGTTCATGCATGTGTAAGAAAAAAATGTGTTTTAGGTGACTGGAAAGTTTCTGATCAGCTGTTAAATGCTCCTTCAGTGACAAATCAGCTTTTAAATGTGCAAATAAGTCATGTGTCAATTAATATGATAAATAATCATGATTAATAATTATAAATGCAGTTTTAGGTCATAGTTTTAGGAAGTTTGTCACAGTGCAAAATGCAAACTTCATGTTGAATATTAATATAAGACATTTTTGTCTTTATAAACTTTTATTAACATATAAAAATAGCTTTGAGAGTCCATTTCATCTTATATTTAGTATATGCATGGTTAGTTCATGCAAAATGTGTTTATGGAGTTTGTTTTAACCAAAACCAAGATTTAATGGTAAAATATTCATGCATGTATAAGGAAATGTGTTTCTGGTGTCTGAAACGTTTTTGATCGCCTCCTTTAGTGACAAATGAACTCATAAAAGTGCAAATAAGTCATCTGTAAATTAATATGATGAATAATCATGAATAATAATTATAAAATGCTCTTTTAGGTCATAGTTTTAGGAAGTTTGTCACAGTGCAAAATGCAAACTTCAAGTTAAATATGTATTGTGCATGATTCAGAAACTTTTCTTAACATAAAAATGACTTTCAGAGACCATTTCAGCTCATGTTTAGTATATGCATGAGTGGTTGATGCAAAATGTGTCCACTGAGTTTGTTGCTTAAAAACACCAAGATTTTAGGTGAAAAAATGCATGCGTGTGTGTTAAAGTACCTGAAAAGTTTCTGATTGCTTGTTAAATGTCAATTAGTGAATTAATATGACAAGTAATAATTATAAAATGCTGTTTTAGCTAATAGTTTTTACACTGTCTCACTTCATATAGAAAATACTAGATCTAATTCAACAGCTGACTGTTGTTTTTCCAGTGCATGTGTTTACTTTTGGTGTTAAATTGATTACGGAGAGGTTAGTTGTGCTTTAAAGTGTCTAAAGTGGAAAAACCTGCATGCAGCAGAGTCTGACGTCTGTGTCGCTGCTGCTGGGTTTTTGCTGGTCGGTGAGACATTTGGCAAAGTCTTTGAGACGTGGAGAAGTGATCTGCTGTCAGACACTTGTTAAACACACAGTTGGGCGTCAGGCTGTAAAATCAATTCCACTCTCACAGCCCACACACACACACACACACACACACACACACACAGAGAGAGACAAATACAGATGAACAAACACCCGCACATGCGCTCGCCCTCACCTAAAATAATTGAAACCCCTGTGTGTCACATTGAGGGTCAGAAATATCCCGCAGCTGGTGCACGTTCACATGGATTTACTGTTTCAGCTGCCGTTCGGCGCGATGTTAGCGATGAACTTTGAGTCAGACGCGTTCATGAAGCTTCATGTGCGCTGGGTTGTGCATTTGTCTTGTTTGTTATATTTATATTGCATTTTAGCAGATGCTCGTTTCCAAAAATGAACCTGAATCGTTTTCACCTGCATCTAAAGACGTGCTTTAGATGTTTCTCCTGTGAATTTTTCACATTTCTGTTTCTGAACGGCTCAGTTTAAGTGGTACATGATTCAGCCGTTGTTGTGGTTCACGTCTCTGTGTTTAAGAGTCGTCTGTGGTTGTGCATTCCTGAGCGTTTCTGTGAATCGTGTGGAAACACAGCGATCGCGTTGAAAGTATTTCGTGCTCGGCAGCGTGATAAGAGGGAGAACTGGTGCCTTCAGTGTTTTATGGCACCGTCAAGGTCAGTGTGGAGATAAACAGACTCCAACACATCTGCGCTTATGAGGGACCTTCATCTCATCTGCTCTTCCTTGAGGAGTCTGATAACCGAATCACTGTGTCGTTCATCTTATGAGTGTTACAGTGTATTCTTGAATGTAAAAATGACTCCATTACAGCTCATATTTAAAATATGCATGGGTAGTTGATGCACAATGTGTCCATGGAGTTTATTTTTTAACCAAAACCAAGGTTTTAGGGTAAAATGTTCATGAGTGTAAGGTAATGTGTTTTAGGTGACCTGAAACGTTTTTGATCACCTTCTTTAGTGACAAATGAACTCATAAAAGTGCAAATAAGTCATCTGTCAATTAATATGATGAATAATTATGAATAATAATTATAAAATGCTGTTTTAGGTCATAGTTTTATAAGTTTGTCCCAATGCAAAATTTGTGTTGAATATTTATTGTGAACGATTCATATTTAGGCATTTTTGTCCTTATAAACTTTTATTATTATGTAAAAATGACTTTCAGAGTCCATTACAGCTCATATTTAATAAATGCATGGGTAGTTGATGCAAAATGTGTCCATGGAGTTTATTTTTTAACCGAAAACAAGATTTTAGGGTAAAATGTTCATGCATGTGTGAGGAAAAGTGTGTTTTAGGTGCATGGAAAGTTTCTGATCAGCTGTTAAATGCTCCTTCAGAGACAAATGAACTTTTTAAATTGCAAATAAGTCGTCTTTCAATTAATATGATGAATAATCATGAATAATAATTATAAAATGCTGTTTTAGGTCATAGTTTTATAAGTTTGTCCCAATGCAAAGTGCAAAATTTGTGTTGAATATTTATTGTGGACGATTCATGTTAAGACATTTTTGTCTATATAAACTTTTATTAACATATAATAATGACTTTTAGAGTCCATTACAGCTCATATTTAAAATATGCATGGGTAGTTGATGCACAATGTGTCCATGGAGTTTATTTTTTTAACCAAAAACAAGATTTTAGGGTAAAATGTTCATGAGCGTAAGGTAATGTGTTTTAGGTGACTGAAACATTTTTGATCACCTTCTTTAGTGACAAATGAACTCATAAAAGTGCAAATAAGTCATCTGTCAATTAATATGATGAATAATTATGAATAATAATTATAAAATGCTTTTTTGGGTCATAGTTTTAGAAGTTTGTCCCAATGCAAAATGCAGAATTTGTGTTGAATATTTATTGTGAACGATTCATATTTAGGCATTTTTGTCCTTATAAACTTTTATTAATATGTAAAAATGACTTTCAGAGTCCATTACAGCTCATATTTAATAAATGCATGGGTAGTTGATGCAAAATGTGTCCATGGAGTTTATTTTTTAACCAAAAACAAGATTTTAGGGTAAAATGTTCATGCATGTGTGAGGAAAAGTGTGTTTTAGGTGCATGGAAAGTTTCTGATCAGCTGTTAAATGCTCCTTATGTGACAAATGAACTTTTTAAAGTGCAAATAAGTTGTCTTTCAATTAATATGATGAATAATCATGAATAGTAATTATAAAATGCTGTTTCATGTGATAGTTTTTCAGAAGTTTGTCCCAATGCAAAATGTAAAATTTCTTGAATATTTATTGTGAACGATTCATGTTAAGACATTTTTGTCTTTATAAACTTTTTTTAACATAAAAAAATGACTTTCAGAGTCCATTTCAGCTCATATTTAATGCAAAATGTGTCCATGGAGTTTATTTTTCAACCAAAAACAAGATTTTAGGGTAAAATGTTCATGCATGTGTAAGGAAAAGTTTGTTTTAGGTTGCTGGAAAGTTTCTGTTCACCTGTTAAATGCTCGTTCAGTGTCAAATGAACCCATAATAGTTCAAATAAGTCATCTGTCAATTAATATGTTGAATAATCGTGAATAATAATCATAAAATGTTGTTTTAGGTCATAGTTTTAGAAAGTTTGTCACAATGCAAAATGCAGACTTTGTGTTGAACATGTATTGTGGATGATTCATATTAAGAGGACATTTTTGTCTTTATAAACTTTTATTAACACATAAAAATGACTTTCAGAGTCCATTTCATCTCATATTTAAAATATGCATGGGCAGTTGATACAAAATGTGTCTGTTAGGTTTATTTTTTAGTCAAAGCCCAGTTTTTAGGTTAAAATGTACATGTAAGCGTAAAGAAAAATATACTTTGGGTGACTGGAAAGTTTCTAATCGCTTGTTAAATGCTCCTTCAGTGACAAAACAACTTGTAAAAGTGCAAATAAGTCATTTGTCAATGAATATCAAGAATCATCATGAATACTAAATATGAAATGATGTTTTAGGTCATAATTTTAAGAAAATCAGTCACACTGCAAGACATGGCAGCTTCATGTTGAATATTTATTGTGGACATTTTTGTCTTCACAAACTTTTATTGAAATGTAAAAATAACTTTTAGAGTATATTTCAGGGTATATTTAATAAATGCATGGAAAAGTCAATGCAAAATGTGTCCATTGACTTTATTTTTGAATCAAAACCAAGATTTTAGGTTAAAATGTACATGCATGTGTAAAGAAACGTACACTTTGGGCACAAATAGTCTGTCAATTAGTATGATGAATTGTCATGAATAATAATTGTAAACGAATCAGAAAAATGCAGTTGTTTTAGGGAATTTGGCACACTGCAGGACATGTCAACTTCATGTTAAATACTTATTGTGGAGGATGCATTCAGACATTTTTGTCTTCATAAACCTAAAAAAAAAAAAAAAAGTTTCATATGTGCATGGATAGTTTAGTATATGCATGGAGTTTTTTAATCAACACCAAGATTTTGTCCATTTCAAGGTATATTTTATAAATGCATAGAAAAGTCAATGCAAAATGTGTTCATGGAGTTTATTTTTTACCCAAAACCAAGAAGGTTAAAATGTTAATGCATGTGTAAAGAATAATCATGAATAATAATTGTAAACAAATCAGAAAGATGTGGTTGTTTTAGGAAATTTGACAATGTCAACTTTATATTCAGTACTTATTGTGGAGGATGCATTCAGGTATTTTTGTCTTCATAAACCAAAAAAAAAAACCCTCCAACTTTTAAATGTAAAATATGTAACTCTTAAAAACTGTAAAACAAGACTATTAAAATATAAAAATGATGTACAGTATCATATGTATTATTCATGATGATTCTTCATAGTATTTCACAGCTGCAATTACTTTTTACACTTGATTGTCACTGAAGGAGGTCAGAAACCTTCCAGTAAACTAAAAGAGTTTAATGTATGCATGCATGCACTTTTAATAACAATAAATAATAAAATGATAATTTAATGCATATTTTAACTTAACATCTTGCTGTTGATTTTAAAAAACTAAATTAAAAACGAACAATTAAAAACAATTCAAAAATAATTTAATGCATATTTTAACTATGGCCTAAAACATAATTTCATATTTATTATTCATGATGATTCTTCATAGTAATTGACAGACGACTTATTTACACTTTTATAAGTTCATTTGTCCCTGAAGGAGTGTTCATTTGACTTTCCGAGTCCTTTTCAGTTTGTATTTAATATGTGCATGGATAAATTAGTATATGCTTGGAGCTTTTTAATCAACACCAAGATTTTAAGTTAAAATATACATGCATTTGTGCGTTGTACTGTATTTTAGGTAACTGGAAGGTTTCTGATCACCTGTTAAACACTCCTTCAGTGACAAATCTCATAAAACTCATAAAAGTGCAAAAAAGTAGTCTGTCGGTTAGTATGATGAATAATCATGAATAATAATCATAAAAGAATCAGAAAAATGCAATTGTTTTAGAGAATTTGAAACCCTGCAGGACATGTCAACTTCATGTTAAACACTTAATGTGGAGGATGCATTCAGATATTTTTGTCTTCATAAACCAAAAAAAAAAACTTTTAAAAGTAAAATAAACTATTAAAATGTAAAAATGACTGTCAGAGTCCGTTTCAGGGTATATTTAATAAATGCATGAACAAGTCAATGCAAAATGTGTCTATGTATTTTTTTTTTTTAACCAAAACTAAGCATTTAGGTTAAAATGTGCATGCGTGTGTAAAGAAAGTATATTTTAAGTGACTGGAAAGTGTCTAAACAGCCTTTAAATGCTCCTGCATTGACAAATTAACTTATAAAAGTGCATTATTACAAAATTATAAAGGAATCAGAAAAAGGCAGTTTGAAATAGTTTTAGGGAATTTGACAATGTCAACTTTATATTGGATAGTTATTGTGGAGGATGCATTCAGACATTTTTGTCTTCATAAACCTAAAAAAAAACACCAACTTTTAGGTGTAAAATATGTAACCAATAAGAACTGTAAAATGAAACTATTAAAATATAAAATATGTATTATTCATGATGATTCTTCATAGTAATTGACAGATGCAATTACTTTTTGCACTTTTATAAGTTGATTTGTCACTGAAGGAGCGTTTAACAGGTCATCAGAAACCTTCCAGTAACCTAAAATACAGTTTTACATACGTATTTATTCATTTTTTTAATAACAATACATAATAAAATAATAATTTAATGCATATTTTAACTTAAAATCTTGCTGTTGATTAATAAAAAAAAAAAAAAAAAAAAAAAAAAACATTAAAAAAACAAACAAAACTTCAATTGAAAAATAATGTAGTGCATATTTTAACTATGACCTAAAACATAATTGCGTATTTATTATTCATAGTAATTGACAGATGACTTATTTGCACTTTAATAAGTTCATTTGTCCCTGAAGGAGTGTTCATTTGACTTTCAGAGTCCTTTTTTTCTTTTTTTTCTTAGATTTAATATGTCCATGGATAAATTAGTATATGCATGGAGCTTTTTAATCAACACCAAGATTTTAAGTTAAAATATACATGCATTTGTAAGTAAATAAACCTAAAAAAAAAAAAAATAAATAAATGTAAAATACATGTAAGCTATTCAAATGTAAAAATGACTTTCTGAGTCCTTTTCAGCTTATATTTAATATCTGCATTGATGGGTTAGTATATGCATGTTTTGTAATCAACACCAAGATTTTAAGTTAAAATATGCATTAAATTATTATTTTATTATTTATTGTTATTAAACAAATGCATGCAAGTTCAACTGTATTTTAGCTTACTGGAAGGTTTCTGATGACCTGTTAAACACTCTTTGAGTGACAAATCAACTCATAAAAGTGCAAATAAGTTGTCTGTCAATTACTATGATGAATAATCATGAATAATAATCATAAAAGAATCAGGAAATGTGCTGTTTTAGGGAGTTACAGCATGAATGTCACACTGCAGGATGTGTTAGCTTCATCTGAGTGCTGTTTTTCCATTGCTTGTGTTGAAATAATATTAGTGTTAAATGGATTAATGTGGTAAAAAAGCTGTCGGATCTGGTCTCGTGCGGCAGGTTGGTGGTGTTGGTTTGCTTTTCTGTGTCCACCTGGATGTGAGCAGGTGCTGCTGGTCTCGATCAGATGAAAACATGAGTCAAGGACAGACTGGAGTGGGAGAGAAGTGCATGCGTAGACGCCGTCGTGACCTTCAGCGCTCCTCCCGCACATGAGTCATCAGGAGTTCCTCCCTTCTTCGATGCTCCTCCAGGCGCGTGGGCAGGTGGAGGTGTCACGCTGTAGTTTCTCCAGTGTTTTTGGGTGAAATTCCCACATGCTCTGCTCCCACACGGGGACACAGTAATGTTCCCAGTATGGAAACTGAAACATGAGCTGCCTTTCTAGACAACCTTTTCAGGGTTCATAGCCACGAGTATGATGTGAAGTCTGTGCCAAACTTTTTCAAAGACTCATTTTGGCAAAGCATGCATCCTTCACAGTGAAGTCAATGCCAGAATGCACTGTGATGAGGTCAGTGGAAAAAAAATAATGCGAATGAATATCATGGACGAAAAAAGATGGATAAAAAATATTGATTATAAACGGACTTGGTTCATTGGGGATTAGTATCAATAAAAAAATCTAAGTGTAGTTAAAATTTTAAAAAAGTTAAAAAATTGTTAACCAAAAACTAAAAATTAATAAATAAATAAAAATTATAATAAAATTAAAAACAAGGGAATTATTTCTATGATTTCCCACCAAAAAAAAGAAAAAAACTGAAAATAAAATTAAAAACAAGGTAACTTTCTCTGTATGAAAGTTGATGTATTAAAATAATAATACATTTAATTAATGTATATATATGTGCGTGTGTGTGTGTGTGTGTGTATTTATTATTGAGGCATTTAAAATAAAAAATGATTAAATATCTATACAAAATGTATTTTATACATTTATATTTGTATTTTATATACACGCACATATTTATAATTTATCATATTTAGGCTTATTTGTGAATCAAATGCAAAAAAAAAAAGAAGAAAGAAACAAGAAATCTGCAAGAATTAAAAATAAATAAATCTCTGAAAATAATGCATGATTTCTCAACAAAAAAAAAATAAAAAATAATATAAAATGAAACTAAAATAAAAACAAAGCAATGTTTCTTCTTTACTTTAACTTGATGTACTAAAATAATAATAAATTCAGTAATAAAAACAAATAAAGAATAAAATTGTTTGTATGTTTAATTTATATTTATATAAATAATTTATAAATGTGTGTGTGTGTATATATATATATATATATATATATATATATATATATATATATATATAGTATTATATATATATTTATATTATTTAAATTATTATTTTGTGTAAGTGTAATTAAACTAGACATTTAAAATAATAAATTAATTATGTATACAACATTTTATACATTTATATTTGTATTATATATATATATATATATATATACATACATACACACACACACACACACACACGTTTCTAATTTATTATATTTAGGTTTATTTGTCAATCAAATGCAATTTACTTTATCTTGATGTACTAAAATAATAATAAATTAAATAATAAAAACTTAAATTAAATTTTATATATATATATATATATACCAGCTTTTGACTCTTGCTGCTGGCGATGCTTCCCGTTTTCAGTGTCAGTTGATGGCCTTTAATTTTTAACCAGAAATGTGCACGCCGCTTTTCTGATTTTCCGTGTCTTTTTCCTGTCACTTGAAATGTATCCGTTTTAAATCGTTGTTGCTAAAGGTGAAACACGTGAGGAAAAAATGAACGATCAGTTGTGGGACTGTTCTGTCATAAATCGCATACAATTCATTCTTAAACTTTACCATCCGTTACTGGCAATGAATTTAGGCTACTAGTTCATATGTCCTGGTAGAACCTTGTATTTCAACCCGAGCCCGACTTTTTTTTTTTACTCCCCTATAGGGCCGGGCTTTGGGCCAGTTTTCTGGTCATAGTTCAGACGCGGGCCGGGCTTCGGGCCTGTTTTAGGCTTCTCCTTATTTTTTATATTTTAGACATCCACCAATTATGGTGATGGGGAAAAAAAAAAAAAAAAAATCCCGCGTTGGTGGAAACAACAGGAGACTTCACTTTTGCTTTCACTTTCGGGACCTGCTCAGAAGGCGTTTAGTGTCTCTGTCAGCAGCAGCAGCTGGAACAGTTCCGCGTTCACGCGCACGAAACAGGCTAAAGCTTGTCGCAAAGCACCAGCAAAAGTTGTCATCATCAATGTCTCGGTGGGAAATAGTAAGGAGATTTTTTTTTTTTTTTTAAATTATTAATTAATAAACTAGTGTTTTCAGAGTCAGTGTCACAAGGATGAAGTTGCCGATCCTGACTCGTCATCTCCTCTTTAAATGTGCCTTTAGAGAGAAATGCATCTTTACAGATTACAGAATGAAAAAGTTTTTGTTTTCGATTTGCTTTATTGCGTTAAGTTATAATTTAAAGCTTTCTATAGATGTATGTATCAGGTCTAAGCTTGTTTTTTTCCCGCATGTGGCATGTGTGCGCGCTAGAGACAGAATTTGCGCTGTGAGAAGCGGTTTTCATAGCCGCTTTAAGAGCGGCTTGCACGCCAGTGGTTGTCTCCGTGTGCGCTTTGGTTGAAGCAGAAACGAGCCGTCCTTGTGCGGTGCAAGCAATTGAACTGAATGAGTTTCATAGCGCAGCGCTTTCCGCGTTCGGTGGGAAAGCTGCTAAACATGGGCGTCGGAAGCTAAATAAATGTTGGTAGGTCCACCCCCGAAAAAAATTAACGTGACAACATCACAAAAGACGGTTGCTAAAACATGTTTCCAGTGGTGTAAGTGATAAAGCGTGTAATTTGTCTTTTTTGACGACCCGAGTTCGCGTCCGACTATTGCCGAAATTGTTCTTCTGCCTTTTCACATCTCATTTTACACCGGAAAGGTACGGTGGCCGAGAGAGCTCAAAGCGCTGCAACTTAAGAAAACACATGCAAACAGAAAAAAACGACAACAAATAAAAAAAACCCATCTTCATCAGTTTGACAACACAGGCGTTGCAAATCCTCGCAACGCAAACACAAATACGGAAACGCGCTGCAAATTCTCACAACACAACCAAACACAGAAACGCGCGGCAAACACAAACGCGCTGCAAAGAGCACGGACCACAACGGAAATGTTTCAGGGGGACCTCAAAAAGTGACGAACCCAGCTGGGACCTGATTATTATTATTGTTATTATTATTATTATTATTATTATTATTTTTATTTTTTATTTTTTTGGTTTTTATTCAGTTTCATCATCGAAACAAAAAAACAAGGCAACATTGCACATTTCAAATTGCAAATTCAACTGCAAAAAAAAAAAAAAAAAAAAAAAAAAAATCCATGGCAGTTACATAAATTTGAAAAGAGAGGGTTTCAAGGTAAATTTTAAAATTAGTGTTACAAAATGTAATATATAATGGTTTCTTCTGACTTATATTTGACTTGTGAATATAAAAGTTTGCTAAGATAATTAAGAGATTTATAATATAAACCTGTTTATCAGAAAAAGAGGGGTTTTGAAAACAAAGTAAAATATCATAAAAATCTAAATTAAGGGGTTTGCTTAATTTCTTTGTTATGCCTATTTTAAAGTCAGTCCAAAATGAAATAGCATAAGGGCAATAGAAAAATAAATGTTCAATATCTGGACCTGATTATTTGTTCAGTGGCTTTTGGTCAGAGAGATGTTGTCTGTGAACTAAAAGGTGAGTTTTTTGTTTAACATCCTGATCATATGATTCATTGGTCTTTTGGATATTATTAGACTAATCTGACGAATTACACACTTAACTGTGAAACGTTATTAACTTAATTGCAAATAATATAAATAAATAAATATATGCAAATAAATATAACGTTCAAAGTTCACGAAAAAAAACTGCAACGCTTTATTAATAGTTAAAATCAGGTCAAAATTCAGGTCCCAGCTGGGTTCGTCACTTTTTGAGGTCCCCCTGAAACATTTCCGTTGTGGTCCGTGCTATTTGCAGCGCGTTTGTGTGATTGGTTGTGTTGTGAAAATTTGCAGCGCGTTTCCGGATTTGTGTTTGCGTTGCGAGGATTTGCAGCGCATGTGTTGTCAAACTGATGAAGATGTTTTCTTAATTTGTTGTCGTTTTTTTCTGTTTGCATGTGTTTCTTAAGTTGCAGCGCGTTGAGCTCTCTCAGCCACCGTAGAAAGGCATTTGTTTTCAAAAAAAAAAAAAATTAAGGAAATAATTTGAATAAAGTTTGAATAAAGTATCGGGTAGGGTTAGGTGTATCTGAGCAGCAGATACGCTCAGATGCTTTATTAACTTTGATGTGTTTCTGGAGTGCAGCAGGCACGATTAACTAGCGATTAACACTAAATGGAGTTTAATTAACATGCAGTTTAATTAACATGCAGTGATGTGCAGTGGGTCGGCTTTGCGTAGCCTATACCCACTTCTAAATCCCCTCTGATGCGCATTACAGTAGTATTAGTCAAAATCATGACAATCCATGAAATATCTTTGATTGCGGGTGATGCGTCCGCTCCCGCTCCGTCCACTCCTCCACCCCCAGATGCTTCCTGTTCATACTTGTGAGCATAGAGCTCAATCTATTAGCGCATTCGTCATGTGGAATGGATTTGACTGATGGCGCTCTAAAAAGTGCGCAGACATATTCACCGAATTAGAGACGGTAAAAGTGGGTGGGTCCGATATCATTGGTCTTCAAAAGTGGGTGGGTCCTGTCCCACCCCCATTCAGTGGTTCCGACGCCCATGCTGCTTTGTGTTTGTTGTCCTGAAGATCGATTGCGACTACGGTTAAGTGCGCGTCCATTTTCAAATAATTTTATACGAAATTGATGTTTAGACAGTCAGTTATGATTTCAGAGCAGGACAAAACATCTGATATATCGAAATAGATCTGTGCAATAGTGTGAATACAGTCTGTTAACATTAACGCTGTCTATGATCTCATCAGTAATAATCAGTGATGGGAATAATGGCGTTAGAAATAAACGGCGTTACTAACGGAGTTATTTTTTTCAGTAACGAGTAATCAAACGAATTACTGTTTCCCCCGTTATAACGCCGTTACTGTTACCGACGATGAAATGCGCCGTTGCTATTATTTATTATAACATATCATTTATTTTTCAGTTCATATGAATGGATGCGTAGCGTACCTGTATTTGATGAGCCGTAGACTCTAGTGTGAAGGCGCACAACTAGCCGTCGCTTTCTCTTAGAATCAGAATCACGAGAATTTTGTTGTGGTTTGTTGTGAAAGAAAGATACAGAGCGAGAGAGTCTTTTATATCATGCAGAACTGATGCGCTATATGTAAACGATATTCTTTGTTGTATTTTCCTGTCAAAATAACGGAGGTCCTTCGGAATTCTTCAGCTTTTAAGAACTGCCAGTTTCTCCGGTAGTAGGCGGAACTAATGCGCAAACGGCAATCTCATTGGCTGGCGCTCACCAATGAACATCCCTGTTTTGATTTCAGCAAATCACTTCGAGAGAACGCAGACAACGTAATTAATATTCATGAACCCAGCAGATCATTAATCTTTAGTGCGTTTTATATTGTTGTTAGTAGTAGAATTCGTAGTAGTTTTATCTTATCAGTATTATTTTTTCCCTTTTTTATAGATACGCTAAATGACAAACAATATCTTAAGCACCACCACCAGTCCTAAGATCAGTCGACATGACAAATGCATTCGTACATGGTTATTCTAGTAGTTCTAATTACTAAAGTTTAATGCTAAATTATTATAATATCATATTATACAGCTTGACAGCAAAAGTGTACTTTGATATTTAAAAAAAAAACTAACAACAACAAAAAATTTACTAGCCAATGGCTTTTCTATTGCCAAGGTGTCCATAGAAGGTTGATAATATTTACAATATTTTTTTTTAAATTTGATAGGTGTCTCTGACATCAACATTAAAATACATTATAGTAGATTAGTGTACAATGTTTCATAATAATAATTTATTCTATTTAGTGTCCATCTCATTCATTTAACATGCTTAATATTGGGGACATCCAAGTTACTTGACATATTTGAGCATTTTTTTTTTTTTTTTAAAGTAACACAGTAGTTACTTTCCCTAGTAATTAGTTACTTTTATAATCATGTAACTCAGTTACTAACTCAGTTACTATTTGTGAGAAGTAACTAGTAACTCTTTCACAGTAACGTGCCCAACACTGGTAATAATCAAACGGCAGTAATGCTGAGGAAAATAGAAAAACCCATAACTATTGTCTGAAAACTTTCGGAACACTTATTTTAAATAATTGATTGTTTTAAAAAGTAGCCTGTTTATATAATAATAATAATAAAAAAAAAATGTTTGCACAAAATAAATTTTATATTAAATGTATATGAAAATGTAGCCATGTGCAGTAATATTGAAAACTGAGAATGTTATGCATGGTGATATTGAGTCGATAATGAAAATTGTAATTGAATTGAATCATGAAACCTGTGAAGATTCACGCTCCTACTTTTAAGATGGCAGTACTGACATACAGAGATTCCAACTATATAAAAAAAGCAAAGAAACTGCAATTTTGGTTAAAATGTGAGGTTGCAAAAATGTAAGCAGAAGAATTAAATGGGGAAAAATGTAGATTAAGAATCGTTTTGGAATCGGATCGTGACTCTCAGAATCGGATCGGATCGTGAAGTGCCCGAAGATTCCCACCCCTAGGGGCAACTGCCCCCCCTTGACCTCCCCCCATCCCCCAGTGTCACCCATTTATATATATACTTGGAGTTTTTATTTCCGCTCAGGGTTTGAATCAGAGCTGCTGTGTCTCTCATTTACTGCAGGTGTTTTCAAGGTTACTGAGTTCTGGCCAAATATGACTCTATTACAGTTCTCAGGAACACAAGCTTCATTTACAGGAACATTTACAGGAACAGATCCTACGCTTTTCTGTTATCACTCTATTTCCTCTCCCTTTTCTTTGACAGTTAATCGTGTTTTTAAAAATGTTGTTTCTGTGCCTTTAAAAGTCCTCGTCCTTTATCGCTATATTGTTTATCGAGACAAGTAAGTACTTTTATTCATCAAGGATGCATTAAACTGATCAAAAGTGACAATTAAGACATTTATAATGTTACAAAAGATTTCTATTTCAAATAAATGCTGTACTTTTGAACCTTTTATTGATCTGTGAATCCTAAAAAAAAATAAAATGTAGGACAGCTTTTACAAAAATATTGGGCAGAAATAAATTACATTTGAACAAATATTCACATAGAAAAGTCATTTTGAGTTCTAATAATATTTCAGAATTTTTACTGTATATTTCAGTGAGCAGAAGAGACAAAAAATAAATGAAAAAATTTACCAATGATGGCTGTAAAAAACATAAATCACGACCACAGGAGAAGCTTGTGAAGTCGTGTTTGCTTTTGTCACATTCCTCTAATTCAGCACATGAGCAGCCGGCGTCTCATTAGACGAGCTTCATCGTGGCAGACGAGCTTCCGTAACGAATCCGAGCTGCGCGGGAAGAGCGCGGGGAAACCGACGGCTTCCTGACAGGATACGGATCAAATTCCTGCAAACAGAACCCGATCCAGCGGCGGCGGCCCCCGCATGGCCTGCACCTGTGGCCCCGGGCCCCGGGGACCGCAGCTCACACTGCTCAAAGAGACTCTGTTCCTGACCGGATGAGCTCAGACCGTGCAGACACTAAAGACCTGTCCTCTGTCCTCTCTCCTCATATCAGTCCTGAACAACATTTATAAAAACAAGCAGCAGTATTTTCAGTTCATGAGAAATTGAGTTGAATCAGCCTTGGTTGCTTAATTAGCTTGGAAAAATGGTAACTGGAAAAAACATTGTCTGTTTGTTTATTTATTTATTTATTTATTTATTTATATTTATATTTTTCAAAAATTTTAAGATTTATGATTAATTTTTATTTTATTTTATTTTATTTTATTTTATTTTATTTTATTTTATTTTATTTTATTTTATTTTATTTTATTTTATTTTATTTTATGTATGTGTGTGTAGTTGTGGCTCTGCATGATGGAAACTTTAAAAATGGTAGCTGAAAAAAAAAAGTCCTTATTAATTTTTAATTAGTTTATTTTTTTAATTTCCAAAAATGTCAAGATTTATTTATGATTGCTTTTGATATTTTATTTTATTTTATTTTATTTTATTTTATTTTATTTTATTTTATTTTATTTTATTTTATTTTATTTTATTTTATGTATGCGTGTATGTATTTATGTAGTTGTGGCTCTGCAGGTTGGAAAATTTAAAAACGGTAACTGGGAAAAAATAGTGTCTTTAATTAATTAATTAATTAATTAATTCATTCATTCATTCATTCATTCATTTGTTGTTTTTTATTTATTTTAAAAAATTCAAGATTTCTTTATGATTGCTTTTGATATGTTATTTTATTTCATTTTTATTTTATTTTATTTTATTTTATTTTATTTTATTTTATATTTTATATTATTTTATGTAGTTGTGGCTCTGCAGGTTGAAAATTTTAAAAATGGTAACTGGGAAAAAATAGTCTTTAAATAAATAAATAAATTAATTAATTAATTGATTAATTTGTTTGTTTTATTTATTTTCCAAAAATTTCAAGATTTCTTTGATTTGATATATGTTATTTTATTTTATTTTATTTTATTTTATGTAGTTGCAGCTCTGCAGGTTGGAAAATTTAAAAATGGTAAATGGGGGGGGGGGGGGGGCTTTATTTTATTTTATTTTATTTTATTTTATTATTTATTGGCTAATATGATGTAGGGACGTTAAACTGGATTCACAAGTGGAGGAATAATAAATAAAATGCCAATTGGTTGATTTTCTTAAGAGGGGAACATTGATTGCTTGATCAGATGGTTTGATCCCAAGCTGCCTGACACTGACCAATAGCGTGAGTTGAAGGTGGGACTAACAGTTTGACTGACCCATGACAGACAGGGAGAGTGTTTGGGTTAGAAACTGAATTTCAGTTCACTTCTGATGTAACATTAGATGGCTGTAAGGCTGTGTGTGTGTGTGTGTGTGTAATAATAGTTGCTCGAGCTGCTCATATTGACGCTGCACACGCTCAGATGATGGAGCACAGACAGCTGCAGATTCTGGCACTGCATGAAACACACACACACACACACACACACACACACACACACAGGTGCGGTTTATCCGGGGTCCCTGCGGCCCTGTGTGTGTGGGATAGACGGGCCCCGGGTCTCTGTGTGTCTAAACATGGTGTGGAAAGCTGCAGCCGTCACATGCTTTTGTTAACGGACGACTCTCTCGGTCCTGATTTGTCACGGGCCTTCGGTCAGATTTCATTCACTTCATGATTGTCAGATGAGTTAATAAACCACAGGATTTTACAGCCACACAATTGTGTTGTGCTGTAGTTATGAGTAAGTTAGTCAATTAGCAGACTGGAGTAAGTATCATACTTACAGCAGAGTATGATTTTCCTCCTGACCACAGATGGCACTCTCCTGTTTTTCCTGGTTTCACTATAAGCGTTTCCCGTTACGGAAGCGTTTGATGTTTCTTTGTGAAACGTGTCCTGAAATGTGCTCGTGTCCTCAAACGCAAAGCAGAACGTTGGCAGAGCCGCTGCGAGACGTCAGGTCCGAACACGACACTCGGATGATTTATTATCGCTCGTTATATTAGACACAAATAAACAGGCTGGATGAATCGTCTTTCCGCCTGGAACTTAGTAAAGAGTTACTGGGAAAGCACATCAGTAATGTCAGCGTTTGTTTCATGTGATGCTTTGATTCTTTTGACTGAGAGGATTCGACACGGGTTTGATGTGAGACCCCGTAAAGGTCAAAGGTCAAAGCAGAACCACAGTCCAGATTTGGGCTGTAAATGTAGGCAGATTTGTGGATCCATTGTGAAGTTGCTGTGTTAGATGATCAAATATTAGATGTTTTCAGCACATTGCAGCACAGATGATGAGCTCAGAGAGACGCTGGTGTGTGATGAGGCTGTGTGATGGATGAAGAGTCTGACTCCTGTGTGAACTCACTGAGGTCAGAGATCTGTGTGTGTGTGTGTGTGTGTGTGTCTCTCCACTAGATTTACTCCCCACACCTGGAGAACTCAACCTGATTCTCTCTCTCTCTCTCCTGCTGTTGTCATTAACTGAGACGTCAGTGTGTGTGTGTGTATTTATTTATTCATTGAAGAATTAAACTCCAGAAATGAGCCTCACAAAATGCATACAAGTCCTTGATTTATTTTTTATTGTATTGTATTTTATTTTATTTTATTTTATTTTATGGATGGATTTATGTAGTTGTGGCTTTGCAGGTTAGAAAATTAAAAAACAGTAACTGGAAAAATAGTCTATTATTTACTTTTTTTTTTTTTGTAACTTTTTAATTTATATTTTCCAAAAAATTCAAGATTTCTTTGATTGATTTTGACGTTTTATTATTTTTTAATTGTTTTATCTTTTTATTTTATTTTAAATTCTAAAAATGCAATAAAAGATTTTATTATTGCCATAAAATAAATATTTATTTATTTATTTATCTATTTATTTGTCTGTCCTGGGTAGGTATGTTGTTAAATTCTAAAATGAAAAATTAAATTTCTTCCTAATCTGTATATGTTCTGTAGATTTGGATATCAGATATGTATATTTACTCTTTTATTTACTCTGATAATACTCATGAATGTATCTACACACAAAAAAAAAATAACAATATAATATATATATAATATATATATATATATATATATATATATAATTATATATATATATATAAATTATTAATATAAGATTTGATTTTTTTTTTTTTTTTTAATAATTTATGTCTGCTCAGCAAATGTATGTTTGCACTTTGTATATATGTGTCAATTATATGTACACATCAATCACTGCTTTACATACTGTGAACTATGAATGTTGATTCTCTTGTACTGGCAGCAGAAAACTAGACATGAGTTGAGCTCAAAAGAGCCCAGAAAGACTAAATAAAAGAGAAAAGTAAAGCAGCATGTGACGGATGATCTCCACCTCCACTGATTTGTGTGGTTAAACGTCTGTAAGTGTAAAAGTCAGTGACGCAAACCTCCTGTTTCTGCTGATCTGAGCCACTTACAGAGACTCATGAGTGTGTGTGTGTGTGTGTGTGAGTGATAGTCTCAGGTTTCTGTGTGACCTTGCCGGTTTTGTCATCAGTGAACTCCAGTGTTTGTTTCTTTTGTGTGATGGACTGAAGTGTTTCTGAATGTTCAGTCGTGTGTGTGTGTGTGTGTGTGTATTAACATGACGCTGCTGTTCTGTGTCTCAGTGAAGCTGAAGTCATGTTAACGTGAGGAGGTTTATTTTGAGTTTGAGGTGTTTACTAACAATCATCTCAACTCAGAGGAGTACATCTGTCTCAGGACAGTTTGTTTTTCAGATTTAATGTGTTTATCAGCTTGAAAAATGATTGTACATCCATATTGCCAAAGCACTTGTATATGCTGTAGATCAAGAGTAGTACAAAAAAGAAGAAAAATATACAGTATGAAGTGTGTGCTATAAAGAATTTTAATCAAACTTAAAAATACAGATAAAAAAGGTAAGTGAAGGTAAAAAATTGTATTTAAAAATTAATAAAAGTAAAGATGAATTAAAAAAAAAATGTATCAAAATAATAAGGGCAGCAATGAATTTGATATTTGATAAATAAAAAAAAACTTAAAAATAAAAATAAAAAATCTTTTATCTTAAATCTTATATATATATAAAAGAATAAATTAACTGCATAAATAAGGTGATTAAAAATAAGAGCAGCAGTGATTATTTATCCACCAAAGAGTTTTGCTTTTGTCTTGATAGTGAAGCTTTTTATCAGTCATTGTTTTCAGATTCTTCTGAACATCTTGACTTATTCTCAGGGTCAGCCTGTTTTACCTTTGTGTTTATTATTGTTTGTTTGAGATGGCAAATGCTTTTATGAGAAGAGAAGCACCTCCTGACTGTAAAAAAATGAGACTTCAAACATGGAGGAACTGAAGAAGCAGCATGATGAAAGAAAAAAAACAGAAAGAAAGCCAGAAATACTAGGTCTCTGTTAAAGTATAGAGAAATATATAGTAGTTTGGTATAAATTCATCTGTGATTTCTTTAATGACATCATTTTTTGTTCAGTCACTTCTGTTGATTACATTCTGTGCTGATATAAACTCGATATAATCACGCAACTGAGCTTTGCTCTGTATCTTCACATGAATGTGTGCGAATCAAGTTGGAAATGCTTATACACTACCAGTCAAAAGTTTTTTGAACAAGATTTTTAATATTTTTTTAAAGAAGTCCCTTCTGCTCACCAAGCCTGCATTTGTTTAATCCAACGTGTAGCAAAAACAGTAAAATTGTCAAATATTTTTACTATTTAAAATAACTGGTTTCTATTTGAATATATTTTAAAATGCAATTTATTCCTGTGATCTCAAAGCTGAATTTTTAGCATCATTACTCCAGTCACATGATCATTTAGAAATCATTCTGATGTCTGATTTGCTGCTCAAAAGACATGTATTATATATATATATAATATATATATATATATATATATATATATATATATATATATATATTGTTTTAAATATTGATGATAATAATAATAATAAAATATTTATCGAGCAGCAAATTAGCATATTAGAGTGATTTCTGAAGAATCATGTGGCATTAAAGCCTGGAGTAATTATGCAAAAAATTTAGCTTTGATCACAGGAATAAATTACATTTTAAAAAATATTCAAATAGAAAGCAGTTATTTTAAATAATAAAAATATTTCACAATATTACTGCTTTTGCTGTACTTTGGATCAAATAAATGCAGCCTTGGTGAGCAGAAGAGACTTCTTTAAAAACATAAAAAAAAAACATACTGTTCAAAACGAAGAGCTGTTCAATAATTTAGTTACAAATTGCAACAAAATAAAAAGTCAAAGTATGTTATGTCTTCTAAATGGTGATTTTCACGTGTATCATCTTGAGAGATCATCATTTGCTGTTGGTTTGGTGGTCTGTAGTTAAATGTGAATCTGATCGTGACTTTGAATCTTCAAAGCGTTTCAGCTCACGATCGCTCCTGGCGACAGGAGTCTGTCTCAGAGACTCGTGGGTATTTGTGATAATCTTGTCAAGGCCGAGAGCATCTGCGGCTTTATCTTCTTGGCAGCTGTGATATCAGAGCGGTACGAGCTGTTCTTCACACACACACACACAGTGACTCACTGACATTAACACACACACGGATCTTCACACTCGCGGCTCTCGTGTGTATCTGAGGACGTTAAGTTGTTTAGCACATTCGAGTGAAACTGATCATTAGTGATAAACTATAAACTTCAGGACAAGCATATTATGAGCTGTGAGGTTGGTAACTGATTTCAGCTTTGTTATGAAAACGCCGTTTAATTTCTGGAGAACCGGACTACCCATAATTCCAAGTTATGGCTGATGTATCTCCTTTATGGCACTTGTATTTTGTTGTATTTTAACATGAATCTGTGTCTCTGCAGCAAACGTGTTGGAAACCATGTTACAGAGGAGTTCTGGGAAGGTGACGGCGGGCGGCGGTAAGGAGAGCAGCGGCAGCGCGACGCCCGTGATTCCAGAGAGGATGTTATTGTGTCACTGTTATCATCACTGTCCTGAAGACTCCAGCAACAACACCTGCAGGTACAGCTCACATACACAGACACACACACCTTTACCGTGGTAAAATCACAGCCTCATATATCATAGCTTACATGATTATATTAACATTAACAGTAATAGAAATGCAGTACAGAATGATTTACAATTGAGCATAAACAAATAAGCGTTATTATTATTATTATTACTATGAGGTCAGAGTGTGTAGTTTTACACAGTGTTCATGTTGATGATGATGCAGGACTGATGGTTACTGCTTCACTATGGTGGAGGAAGAGGAGGGCGGCTCTCCGGTGCTCACATCTGGCTGTCTGGGGTCAGTGGGCTCAGAGTTTCAGTGCAGGGTGAGTTTCCTGTCTGTCCATCTGTCTGTATCTGTCTGTAATAGTCTGTCTGTCTGTTCATCTGTCTGTCCGTATATGTCTTTGTCTGTATCTGTCTGTCTTTATCTGTCTGTCAGTCCGTCTGTTCATCTCTGTCTGTTCATATCTGTCTCTGTCTGTCTTTATCTGTCTGTTCGTCTGTCTTTCTCTCTGTCTGTCCATCCATCCATCTATCTATCTGTCTGTTCATCCGTCTCTCTGTAACTGTCTGTCTGTCAGTCCATCCACCCGTCCATCTGTCTGTCTGTTTGTTAGTCTTTCTGTCTGTCTGCGCATCTGTATCTGTCTGTCCATCTGTCTTTTCATCTGTCTGTCTGTCCGTCCATCTGTCTATCTGTGTTAGTCTTTGTCTGTCTGTCTGCGCATCTGTATCTGTCTGTCTTTCTGTCTGTCTTTATCTGTCTGTCAGTCCGTCTGTTCGTCTCTGTCTGTTTGTCTGTCTGTTCATATCTGTCTCTGTCTGTCTTTATCTGTCTGTTCGTCTGTCTTTCTTTCTCTGTCTGTCCATCCATCCATCCATCTATCTGTCTGTTCATCCATCTCTCTGTATCTGTCTGTCTGTCAGTCCATCCGCCCGTCCATCTGTCTGTCTGTATCTGTTAGTTTTTGTCTGTCTTTCTGTCTGTCTGCGCATCTGTATCTGTCTGTCCGTCTATCCATCTGTCTTTCCATTTGTCTTTCCATCTGTTTGTCCGTCCATCTTTCTATCTGTGTCTGTCTGTCTGTCAGTCCATCCGCCCGTCCATCTGTCTGTCTGTATCTGTTAGTTTTTGTCTGTCTTTCTGTCTGTCTGCGCATCTGTATCTGTCTGTCCGTCTATCCATCTGTCTTTCCATTTGTCTTTCCATCTGTTTGTCCGTCCATCTGTCTATCTGTGTCTGTTAGTCTTTGTCTGTCTGCGCATCTGTATCTGTCTGCTTGTCTGTCTGTCCATCTGTCTATCCATCTGTCTGTATCTGTCTGTCCATCTGTCTGTCAGTCCATCCACCCGTCCGTCTGTTTCTCTGTGTCTGTTAGTCTTTGTCTATCTTTCTGTCTGTCTGCGCCTCTGTATCTGTCGTCAGTCCATCCGTCTGTCAGTCCATCTGCCCGTCCATCTGTCTGTCTGTCTGCGCATCTGTATCTGTCTGTCTGTCCGTCTGTCCATCTGTCTGTATCTGTTAGTCTTTGTCTGTCTTTCTGTCTGTCTGTGCATCTGTATCTGTCTGTCTGTCTGTCCGTCTGTCTGTCTGTCTGTCCGTCCATCTGTCTGTCTGTGTCTGTTAGTCTTTGTCTGTCTGTCCATCTGTCTTTTCATCTGTCTGTATCTGTCTGTCCATCTGTCTGTCAGTCCATCCGCCCGTCCATCTGTTTGTCTGTGTCTGTTAGTCTTTGTCTGTCTTTCTGTCTGTCTGCACATCTGTATCTGTTTGTCTGTCTGTCCGTCTGTCCATCCGTATTTCCATCTGTCTGTATCTGTCTGTCCGTCTGTCTGTCAGTCCATCCGCCCGTCCATCTGTCTGTCTGTTAGTCTTTGTCTGTCTTTCTGTCTGTCTGTGCTTTCTGTATCTGTCTGTTTGTCTGTCTGTCTGTCCGTCTCTCTGTCCGTGTGTCTGTCTGTCTGTCCATCTGTCTTTCCATCTGTCTGTATCTGTCTTTTTGTCTGTCTGTCTCTCTGTCCGTTCATCTGTATCTGTCTGTCTGTCCGTCCGTCCCTCCGTCCATCCATCCATCTTCTTGTCTGTCTTTGTTTTTCCATCTGTCTGTCTATCTATCTGTATCTGTCTTTTCATCTGTCTATCTGTCTGTGTCTGTTTGCCTTTGTCTGTGTTTCCATCTGTTTGTCCTTCTATCTGTATCTGTCTTTTTGTCTGTCTGTCCGTCTGTCTCTGCGTGTCCATTTGTTTGTATCTGTATGTCTGTATCTGTCTCTGTCCATTCGTCCATCTATCTGTCCATCTGTCTCTGTCCATTTATCTGTCTGTTTGTATCTGTCTGTCTCTGTCCGTCCAACTGTCTGTCTTTATGTCCGTCTGTCTGTATCTGCCCCTCTCTGTCCATCTGTCTGTATTTGTCTGTCATTGTCTGTCTGTCTGTATCTGTCCTTTAGTCTGTCAACCTATCTGTCTGCATCTTTCTGTCTGTATCTGTCTGCTGCTCATATGAACACATGCCCTCTTCCCATCAGGACACTGGGAACGCTCGTCTGAGGAGGATCCTGGAATGCTGCACGGATCAGGATTTCTGTAACCGAGACCTCCATCCGACTCTGCCTCCGCTCAAGAGACCCGGTGAGACGCTGCAGCATTCACAGAACCACATCAAACTAAACAACGTCACTCAAACGGCCCAAAAATGACACGTTACATGACTAGTCACACATTTGACTGAATTAATGTTTCTGATGGTCTTCAGAGCTAGGGGTTTGCAGAATGGTTGTTGGTGAGTTCAGGGTGGTTGCTATGAAATTTTCATCACTTCACTATTGTTCCAACATGTGGAAAACAATGGGAATGAAGAATGAAAATGTGTGTTTAAAGCTTTGTGTTTTCTGTAATCGTGAGACGCACTGCATGCTGATATTACATGATCAGAATTCATCTTTAACACACACACACACACACACACACACACACACACCTCTGGGCTGATGGTTTCTGACAGGTTAAACTGTTACAAACCGCAGCTTTTGGGCTGCAGGGGCTTCTGGAATTGCGCTGCAGCGGGAGCGTGTTCCCTACCGCTCTAATGAAAAGGACACGCCATCTCACGGGAGCGCTTGAGTTTCCTGATAGCTGTCCATCTGTGACCGTACATGACACCTCAGACCTCAGTGTGAGAGAAAGAGTGTGTGTGTGCGCGCGCGTTCTAGTGTGTTGTAAGGTTAGAGTCCCAGCGAGCGGCGTCCCGCGTTGGGCTCTCATCGGTGTCGTCCGTCAGAAACTCGAGCACAGCGTTGCAGGAAGATGATGATCGATTACGACTCAGTTTCTCTGCTGAACACACACTGACCTGAGAACAGAATGACAGAGAAACACGATTCAAACATGATTTTTGCATTTCCTCCAAATATTATGCTTTTGACTGTGAAAAACACGCTGCTATTGCTAGGGTGTTCTAGGTGGAAGATGATGTATTAGGATGCTAGAGGTTTCAGAACATCACTGTCAACACTATCAGTGAATGCTAGATGAATCAGTTTTGTGTTTCTGTGCTCTCACACACACACATGTGACTGAAGTGTTTTGTGTCTCTCAGATCAGGACGGCAGCTATCAATACATGCCTCTGTTCGTCTCAGTGAGCGTCTGCTGCACCGCACTGGTCATCATCATCGTATACGTCTACTGCAGGTACATCATCTTCCTCAATCACTCTGAGGAGTCTTCATTACAGGAATCAGTCACTTGAATTCATGTTTTGCGTTTGATGTGTGTCAGATACAAGCGCCAGGAGATGCGGGCGCGCTACAGCATGGGTCTGGAGCAGGACGAGACCTTCATTCCCGCTGGAGAATCTCTAAAGGATTTAATTGAACAGTCTCAGAGCTCTGGCAGCGGATCAGGACTCCCTCTGCTGGTCAGAAACACACATTACAACACTCACCATATAAACCATGTAACCTTATTATCTTTTACATAGCTCTTTCCATGTAGTAATTTTTTTTCTTTCAAATGTGTTCAGTCTCTGTAACAGTAGAATTTTTTTGGAATTATTATTATGGAATTAATATTTGATCATATTAGTAAGGGTGAACAGAGGTCAGTTGCATAGGACATTACAAGTTAGTGATCAACTTTTTTTAAATCAGTTAAAAATTATAATTTGAGAACCAAAAAATCAGATCATTCATTTTTGATTATCTGGAACTTTTATTATTATTATTATTATTTATAATATATTATTGTTGAGATAAACAGAACATTTGTAACAACATTCATATTTTTTAAAAATTAAACTGGAAATTATACAGAATTATACAAAAAAAAAAAAACATTTGTAGTCATATGCATATTTAGCATTTGTAAAAATTAAATGTGTATAAATTTCAGTAATTTTTTTTTTTCATAAATATATTTTGTCTGCAGTAAAATATTTGAATAAAAATATATACACTTGAAAATAAACCAAAAACTATTTAGAACTTAAAAAAGCTTAAACATATTTACTCTAATAAACTCTGGTTTTAATGTAATATTTAAGTCATGTTTTTCTGTATACTTAGTGTATTTTTGCATGCGTCTTCAGTTTAGTTAAGTTTGTGTGTATATAAATATATATGTATGTATGCATGCTGTTTATGCTATATAAAAAAAAATATTTATGAAAAGTCGTGCTTAAAAATGAATCTGAATTTTGAAAGGTTAATTGTGAGGAATATTGGAATATGTATGACATCTCGAACCACCCAAGATAAATTACTGATAGTAATGCTTTTGCTCAGGTAAAATTTATTAGATGCAGAAACCAGTTCAGGTCATAAAATACCAGCCAACAGAGATGATTTACTGGCTCACCTAAGTGAGTTTTGACACTCATTTGGAGTGTTAATTTTGGACTCGACATAGATTAGCCCCTTCCAACATGTGGAGGTGAAAATGTGCAAAAGGCTGTAGTAGTAAATGTTTGTAGTTTTAATGAATTTCCAAGTTTTGCTGATTTAATAACACGTCATATCAGTCGCTGGGGTTTCGTGTTAATGTATCCCATTATCTCCTCTGCAGGTGCAGCGAACCATCGCCAAACAGATCCAGATGGTGAAGCAGATCGGGAAGGGCCGTTACGGCGAGGTGTGGATGGGCCGCTGGAGGGGCGAACGGGTCGCCGTCAAGGTCTTCTTCACCACAGAAGAGGCCAGTTGGTTCAGAGAAACTGAGATCTACCAGACCGTCCTGATGAGACACGAGAACATCCTGGGTAAGGAAGCTCCCGTGTTCTGGTTAGTGGTAAACCGATATGAATTTTGCAATGACTGATGCTGATGTCTTAGAAAGCAGTGTGGCTGATGGTGATGTGAAGCAGGATAATCAAAACACATGCAGAACTGAAATGAAATCTATATTTAACATAATATTTACTAAACTAAATAAATTGTAAATAATGATAAACGAAAAGTAATTTAATTAACTTGATTAAAAAAAGACTGATTTAAATGGATTTAAGTGAAAATCTTTTTTAACAAGTAAAGAAAGATGTTGTCAGAAATTGCTGTACTGTTAGACATATCGGCTAAATATATATTTAAAAAAATAAATAAATAAAAAAAATTGTAAATATTGGTCAATATATTAGACGAATACTAGTTCTGAGTACTCAGATCAGATCCAGGAAAAAAAAGTCAAGTAATGGCTGATGTATTGTTTGAAGAGTGGTTGTGATTGGTCAGAATTTAAAAAATGTGAAATATCAGCTGATATATCAGTTGACCACTAGTTCTGATTGGTTAGATCAGGTCAGCAAAAAAAGATCCAAATATCAGCCGATATATCGGTTGAGGACAGGTTGTGATCGGTCAGATCAGATCTGAATTTTAAAAATGACAAATATTGGCAGATATATTGGTTGGCCACTAGTTATGATCAGTCAGATCAGGTCTATAAAAAAGAAATGCCAAATATTGAGCAGTATATCGGTTGAGCACTGATTGTGATCGGGCAGATCAGGTCTGAAAAAAGAACTGCAGAATATTGGGCGATATATCAGTTGAGGACAGGTTGTGATTGTGCAGAACAGATCTGAATTAAAAAAATGGCAAATATCGGCTGTTATATTGGTTGACCACTAGTTAAGATTGGTCAGGTCTGAAAAAAAAATTGCCAAATATCAGCCAATATATTGGTTGAGGAATAATTGTGATTGGTCTGATCAGAACTGAAATAAAAAAAAAAGGCAAATATCAACCGATATATATCGGTTGACCAGTAGTTCTGAGCGGTCAGATTAGGTTCTGAAATAAAAAATAATTGCCAAAAATTGGCTGTAATATTGGTTGAGGAGTGGTTGTGATTGGTCAAGTCAGATCTAAATTTAAAAAATGTAAAACATTGACCAATATATTGGTTGAGGGCTAGTTGTGATTGGTGAGATCAGATCCGACAAAAAAGCAAATATTGACTGATTTATTGGTTGAGGACTGATTGTAATTGGTCCGATCAGAGATATATATAAAAAAAGAGAAATATTGACCAATATTTTTGTTGAAAAGTGATTGTGATTGGTCAGATCAGATTAAAAAAAGTCAAATATTGACCGATATATCGGTTGAGGACTAGTTGTGATTGGTCAGATCAAATCTTAAAAAAATAAAATAAAATAAAAAAGTAATATGAACTGATACATCGGTTGAGGACTGATTGCGATTGGCCAGATCAAAAAAAAAAAAATCAAATATTTGTGGACTGATTGTGATTGGACAGATCAGGGGCTGGATTCATGAACATCTTAAGAAATAAGTTAAGAAATTTCTTAAGATGAACTCCACAAAGTTCTTAAGAATGTTTAAGTGCAATTCTTGAAAAAAATCTTAAGTTCTTAAATATGTTCTTAAGAACATCTTAATGTTTTTCTTAATAAGAAAATGACAGTGTTTACTTTAGTGAATACATGGCTGAAGACGGCAAGATGCACTGATAAACTCTCACTTCAAAGATCGTCTTTTTGTGCTTCTTGCAGGTTAGGCCATAATAATCATAATAAGCGCACACTATTTTTGTCGTGACCAGCTTAACTGGCTCTTGGCTTCATGTTTTTAATGCACAATGTTTTTAAAAAGAGTCTCCCTGTCTCAAGCTGCAGCGATCTGTTTCATTTGTTTTTGTGCTGTTTTTGCGTGTCTGCGCTGGTACAGTAAACATGTCCTGCGCTTTCATATGCGTTGAATACTGCCAAAGATTATCGTATTTATAGACTAAATTATAGGCTACAAAAAGTGGCATCATACATAGGCTAATCATGACTGATTGTTTACATTATCAGTCATTGCTGTCACTTCAGAAAACTTGTGCACCCCCCTATTAATAATCCTCCTATGTATTATATGTAGCGAATAGTGTTGTAATGCTTAAATGTAACAATTAATTTGAAATAACCCAATGAATTTATTAAATAATTCTTACTGTTTGGGATTTAAGAGAAGTCTGGGGCTATCCTAACTTTAAGAAGTTATTTCCGATGATTTTTAAGAAGATGCTTTTCGAGAATTTGAATTTTTCTTAGGTTTTGTCTAAGACAATCTTGAACAATCTTAAAAAAAGGGGAGGAATTAATCTTAAGAAAAATTTTTGGGAATACAAAATACTCGTTAAGTTAAGTTAGAAAATGGCAGTTAAGAAAAAAATTGTTCTGAAGAATGTTTTGTCAATCTGGCCACAGATCTTAAAAAATATTGATCAATATATGAGTTCATCACTAGGGGGCAGTCGTGGCTTCATGGTTAGAGAGTCAGACTTGTAACCGAAGGTTGAGGGTTCGAGTTTCCGGTCCGGCAGGGATTGATGGTAGGGTGAAATATTGGTTGATCCTAGTTATGTTTGGTCAGATCAGATGCAAATAAAAAATGCCACATATTGGTCAATATATCAGTTCAGCATTAGTTGAGTGGGTCAGGTCAGTTCCACATTAAAATACCTGCTAATATATCTGCTGACCCCTAGTTGTGATTGGTCAGCTCAAATCCATATGACCTCGTCTCCCATGTTCCTGTCAGGTTTCATTGCGGCGGATATCAAGGGCACGGGTTCGTGGACGCAGCTGTATCTGATCACAGACTATCACGAGAACGGCTCGCTGTACGACTACCTCAAATCCACCACGCTGGACACCAAAGCGCTGCTGCGGCTGGCGTACTCCGCCGTCTCCGGCCTCTGCCACCTGCACACCGAGATCTTTGGCACGCAGGGCAAACCGGCCATCGCTCACCGAGACCTGAAGAGCAAAAACATCCTGGTGAAGAAGAACGGCACCTGCTGCATCGCTGACCTCGGGCTCGCCGTCAAATTCATCAGGTACAGAACAGACACTTCATACATCTGTGGCTTAATTGTCACATAGACAGTCAAATTATTTTTGAAGGTGTTGTCAGATTGAATGTTCACTAGGGCTGTGATGGTGGCAGATTTTTTCCACTGTGGTGGTAATGGACCAACTACCGTTGGTGGCGCGGTGTTGAGATATATATATATATATATATATATATATATATATATATATATATATATATATATATATATATATATATATATATATATGTGTTTTTTTTTAAACATAAAAAATGAGACTCAAAAATTATTAACAAATGTGCGTGTTTATTTCAGTCTACAAAACACTAAAGTAAATATCAAAGAAATTATACGGTTAAATAAGAAAGTAGCCAAAATAAGAACAGTAAATATTAAACAAACATTTGTTGCATAAATTCGTAACAACCTCGCCCAACCCTTGTCCGACTGAAGCCCGAGTCTTTTCTCTCTCTTTCCCGTTACACTGTTGCATCCATTAAAATAGCTCAGTTTTGTTTTCAATAGGAACGAAGTTATATTTCTTTTTGGGTTTTTTTTATAAGGTTAATTTAGAAATATGTTTGGAACATTTTTTGTTTGTTAAATTAAGGTTTTTGCTTTTTTAAAGTAACGACCAAGCGGCCAGAGGCAGGCAGTGAGTTGATCACAGCCTATGTTTGATCAATTTTGCCTTCTCAAATCATCACGACTTGCCTAAAATGCAAGCTATTTTGCGCATACAATCGTTTGTTGGAGAGTGGAAGCTAAATGCGCTGTAATATATCATCTGGAACTGTAAAGGGTCTAATTTTATTTGTGTGCACTCACATTACCAACAAAATGTTGTGCTTTTGTAAAAAATAAAGAAAACAAACAAGATCTCAAGATTTCTATTGTCTCGGTGTTGAACAGGAGCTGCGCAAAAATGAAACGAAACTCAGCGAATACTTGCCTTACAGTCAGGATAAATATATCTATAGAAAGCTTTAAATTATTACTTTACTACTTTAAAACTAAAAAAATAAAAATTGAAAACAAAAACTCTTTCATTATAAAATCCGTAGAGATGCGTTTCTCTCTAAAGGCGCGTCCAAGGAGCAGATGACGACTCAGGATTGTCATCTTTGCGACACTGGCTCAGAAAACACTAGTTTATTAATAATTCATTCAAGTATCTCCTTATTTCCCCCCGACACATTCATGGTAATTAGTTTTCCCGGAGCTTTGCAAGCTTTAGCCTATTGTGTGCGTCTGAACGCGGATCTCTTCCAGCAGCTGCGAAGGCACTTGCGCTCGCTGCTACTGCCAGCGGGGAAACTAAACACGGCCACAACAGAGAAATTGTTGCAGAAAAACTGTATTTTATGCTTGTAATAGATTGTGTGACGTCACTTGCAGTATTGCCAGTATTGTGCCCATTTTCGACCCCTGCCAAATAATTACCCCCTCCCCCACCCCTAATCCTAACCCCTCTCCCGCACCTACCAATACTAGAGGGGTAGTAATCTGGCGGGGGTCAGAATTCGGCATGACACCGGTGGCAACTGACCACCGCAGTGACAATCGACGACCGCGGTGGTGCGGTTGTCATTGTGACCGTCACAGCCCTAATGTTCACACCTGTGTGTGTTTGTGTTTATTGTACTTGACGTGTGGCTGTTGTTGTTTTGTTGTAAGTGACACTAATGAAGTGGACATCCCGCCCAACACACGGGTCGGTACCAAACGCTACATGCCTCCGGAGGTGCTGGACGAGAGCCTGAACCGCTGTCATTTCCAGTCCTACATCATGGCCGACATGTACAGCTTTGGTCTGATCCTGTGGGAGATGGCCAGGAGATGCGTGTCTGGCGGTGAGTCCAATACACACTCAACTCTTCAACATGTAACAGTATTCAGCTGCATTAGACACACCCTCCAGTTTTTGCCATTTCACCGCAAAAATGAAGGTCTCACAAAAAAACGAAAATGATAATTATTAACTGAATTATACCAAATTTCACTGAAGCTGTAATGTATTATTTATTAAGATACAGATATGCGCATGTCAAAGCAGTTTCCCTAAAGCATTACACAGTTGGGGGTAAATTGTTTTGTAGTCCTTATAATAAATAAAACATGAATAACAACAGATGACAAAAGAAATTGTGCTGTTACTATCTCAGTGGAAGCAACTTTAAATTTGTTTAAACATCTGTGATGTGATGTGATGGACTTGTCTGTGGAATCAAATGCAAGTAGTTAACAATGTCTGAGACGATGCTGGACCTGAGTGAAATGAAGTAAGCAAAAGTGATTAGGCCTATTGTTTTCTATGGCTCGGCGGTATGATGATAAGTGTCAAATCGAAAGAGATTTCGTTTAGAGACCTGCATGGGAGTAATAATTTATATTTCTATTTTGCTGGAGAATAAAATCATTTTATTGTCTTGCATCCTGCCAGACACGAGTCAGACTGACTGCGGATTTGTGTTTTATTATTGTATTGATATAACAATTAATTTGCCCCATGTTCATTTCATTGTGCATCGCTGAATAACTAAAGCTCTGCGAGGAAAAGAAAGATTAGTCTAGCTTACTTCTCATTCTCTCTTGGAAATGCTCTGTTTATTATTATTATTACTATTATTACTATTATTTTAAAATTGTTCTTTTTTTATTGTTTTAATTCTTTTTCTTCTTCTCCAAAATGAATTGAATTTTTGAGGGCCTAAACATGCCCGAAAAGGCATGAAAATGTAGAAAAATGTATGTGTGATATAGGTTTCAGAATTGGGTGTGGCAAAATGACCACCTATTGGCTTTCAGTGAAGTGCCCCTCCCACTACGTTTCATGTACATGTATGAAAATTGGTACACACATGTAACACACCAATACCCACAAAAAAGTCTCTTGGAGCAAAATCTGAAACCCAACAGGAAGTTGGTTATTGTTAATTTTCTCTGCAAATTTTGTCATTTTTGCCATTTCCAGGTGTCGTACTTTAACAATCTCCTCCTAGAGATTTATTTGAATCAACATCAAATTTAGTCAGTCTAATCTAAAGTCCTTTGTGACATTAAATTGTAAAAGTGTAGTGTGTTTGTTGGCGGGTGTGTCCTGAGGGCCTGTCAGATTTCTGTGTTTGGCCTTGTAAAAGGAAGTTGTTATAACTCAGCCATACAATGTCTGATCTGCAGTTGTGGCTAGAGGGGATACAGCTCAGTGTACTATATAATGTTAGCAGAAATAGAAAGTTAATTCAGAGGAGCAAGTTATGACATGATGAATCATGAAGAGGACATGTTTATGTTGCATAATGAATCACTCAGCAAAACAATAATTCACAATAAGATGTTTCTTAGTAAAGTTTAGGATGTTATCTGAAGTGTTCTGCTGATTTGTGTGGTCCTGCAGGGATCGTGGAGGAGTATCAGCTGCCGTATCACGATCTGGTGCCGACGGACCCGTCCTATGAGGACATGAGGGAGGTGGTGTGCATCAAGAGACAGAGACCGTCGTTTGCAAACCGTTGGAGCAGTGATGAGGTACAAACATCATATGGAGCTTTGTTTTTTTACTGAAAGTGGCTCTTGGTTTCATACTATGACAGTGACCTGTTTCCTTGCTTAACCCAATAAGGTTTTTGTATCATATGTAATATGCAAATGTGTTGAAAATGAGGAGTGTAATCCATGTGTCTGCTAGATAGACAATAAATTAGGTTTTTTTGTAATCCAACTTGTAGTATAATTTGGGCCACCATCAGCTGGTGCTTTGTGTGCCTTGTTGCTGTGAAGTCATGTTTTCAAGTAAAAGTTAGAATAACTTTAGTTGAATACTAAGTGGATTGAAGCAGCTTGGCTTTACTTGAGTCTTCATGAATATTTGTATGGTTTTTTTTTTTTTTTTAGAGAAAAATCAGTAAGTGTCTGATGTGATCATCAGGATCTTTGGAGGAACATTTGTTTTCAGATGCTTTATATGTTCAGTGTTCCTCAGTGGAGGAATGACCTTCTCAAGCCTCCAAAGCATCTTGCATCTGTTGAGGAATGCTTGTTTGGCTCTCAATTGGATCGCATTGCGTTGTATGTTGGGCTCATTTCAGTCTCATCTTACTGAGACATATTACTGAGATAGAGAGTTACCACTGCTATTTAGATCATGTAGGTGAAATGTAGTGTTATAAAGGTGTTATTGACTGTTATTAAAAGCATCAGAATTTGATTTGTTTTAATGGAACATTGTCAGTATGTCACTGTGATGGAAAGCCTTCATACCAACTCAAGTAGCTGTTCATGCATTCATGCATTTAGCACAGTGGTTGTCAAGGCCAGTTGTTAGGGCTCACTGCTCTGCACATTTTGTATGTGTCCCTCATGTAACACACCTGATTCAGATCATCAGCTTGTTAGGAGAAAGATCCATGAGCTGAACTAAGTGTATCAGATTCAGAAACATACCAAATGTCCAATGCAGTGGGCCCAGAGGACTGGACTTGAGAACCACTGAGTTATCAGATTGTTGAATGCAAAGCAGTTTACAAGAGGGGAGCAAAAAGACAGCAGAGGAGAACGATAATGAATGATTGGTAAATAAAGAAAGAAGTGTTTGATGATGTGGAAGAGTCTCAAGATGGTTGTCAGCACTTAAGCTTTGTGTAGATTAGTGTCAACCCTCTCCCTGGAGGCACAGCAACATGTTTGAGGAGTGGTTAATCAAGTACTCCTGATTGAAGTCATCAGCTAATTAGTAGCCAGCACAAGCTGAAATGGATGGCTTAGACAAAAGAAACATCCAAAAGTTGTGCTGCAGGAAAATGTTGGTGTAAGTGGATGTAGAAGTCAGCAGGAAAGCAAAGCAGCACATGTAGATCCTCCATAAAGCTGTGGAGTTGACCTGGTGGGTGGTAGAAGTGAAGAGAAAGAAATATGGCAGGATTAGTCATAGTACTGGCACTGAACAGAAGTCAAAGTCAGATACACAAAGGGTCTGAAACACAGAGAGTTGCAAAGCAGCTTCAGAGAAAGAAAGAATGAATGACTTTGGGAAGTAGTGAAAGGAACTAAGCAAAAGTGTGTGAAATTGAAAGGAACAGGCCAATTGGTGAAGACAAAAGCGTAAGCAAGGTTTGTGAACAGCCATGTGCCCAGAGGAAATAGGGCGAAGCGAAGGCACATGGCAGGACAGGAAGCAGTGTAAAGAAGGAGGTAGAAGTATGGGAAGTGAGTTACTCAGAGTAGCGTGCTGTGCGTCGCCGGTGTCGTTGCTCGGTGGAGTCGCGCAGGTAGAGTCGCAGGTCTTTACACTCTCAGGTCTGCACACGAGAGGCTGACGCTTCCGCTGACGCTTCTGGACTGAGTGCTGCTTAAATACAGACTCACTACCTGCTGCACAGCTGAACACAAACACATCATTAACCAATCACAGCACAATCACAATAATTAACACAAAACACACATTCCTATTGGACAGATCTGACATGTCAAACAATTAACCAATCCTCACTTGTGTAGCATTCACACACTGTCATACTTCAAACTAACAGTTTATTAGCTCTCACTTTTCACTTTTGTCTTAGACATGTTATTTAAAGCCACTTATTCACAAGTAGGACTGTTTGGACACTTATTTTTTATTACTTTTTACCTCACCTCATTTCTATTTTTGGGATTTCGCTTTTGAGTCATTCTATTTTGTTGCTCATTTATGTATAGCTTTTTTCTTTTCGCTTGCTACATATAAATACACAAATACAGTTCATTCTTGACTCTCATTCACACTGTCCATCTAAATCCAATCCCTAAGCATATCCCACTTGAATCCAAACATACTTATTAAATGTCAACAAGACAAAACACAAACACACACACACACACACTCTAAAGGCATTCTTTTTTTTTTTTTTTTTTTACAAAGCAGGGAATTTGCCACATTCTCACACCAGAATAACATTTCAAAACTAACAAAAACAACCTTGTGTTGTGGCACAGTGCAACAAAATCATACATACTGCTCTCCTACACACCTCTGAGTTTTGAGGCCAGCAGAGACACACAACAGACCAAATAACACCACATATTCCAGCTTCCTACTTTTTTGCCCACTACTTCATAAGCAGTGGAAGGACTACTAAACATTTCTACACAACTACAGGTACAGGTACAGGTGATGCATTCATTCAGTACTCTTCTCAAACACTTTTTTTTATACTTTTTCTTAGTAGGATTAAAGGAGAAGTCCACTTCCATAACAAACATTGACAGATAATGTACTCAACCCCTTGTCATCCAAGATGTTCATGTTTTCCTTTTTTCTGTCATAAATATAATTGTTCTTTTGAGGAAAACATTTAAGCATTTATTTATCCATATAAGTGAACTTGTATGGTGCCCCAAGTTGACAGAAAAAATACTATTGGAGTTTTTCCACATACTATCTTCAACCACAATACACTGAGTTCAGGGACAGCAAGATAAGCATTTCACACTACAAACTCCAAATCCAAAACTCCAAATCCAAAAATTGGATTGTGTGTGTATATATATATATATATATATATATATATATATATATATATATATATTTATTTATATATTTATTTTTTTATTTTTTCTAATTAAAATAACCAATCGTTTCACTAGATAAGACCCTTCTTCCTTGGCTGGGATAAATTACAACCATATTTAAAATGCATTTTCCAAATTCTAACCCAGGGCACCATAGCAGTCCATTATATGGACAAAAATCCTGAAATGTTTGCCTCAAAAAACTTTTTCTTTACAACTGAACAAAAACATGAACATCTTGAATGACAAGGGGGGTAAGAACATTATCTGTACATTTTAGTTCTGGAAGTGGACTTCTCTAACTGTAAACAAGCAACCATACTCACTCATATATACCCTGTTTATATTTATGACCCTGGACCACTAAACCAGTCATAAGGGTCATTGCTTTGACATTTATACATCATCATACATAAGCTTTCCAATGACGTATGGTTTGTTAGGATAGGGCAACATTTGGCCAAGATACAACTACATGAAAATCTGGAATCTGAGGGTGCTGACAAATACAAATATTGACAAAATCACATTTAATGTTGTCCAAATTAAGTTCTTAGCAATGCATATTACTAATCAAAAGTTACATTTTTTGATATTTACAGCGGCAAAATTACTAAATATCTTCATGGAACTTACTAAATACTTCATATCCTAATAATGTTTTGCATCAAATACATTTGGATGATTTTTAACCATACAGTGCATTGTTGGCTATTGCTACAAATATACCCGTGCTACTTAAGACTGCTTTTGTGCTCCAGGGTCACATATGGCAAGCCAAACCATTTATATACACCTGCTTGGGAATCTCATTGCACACTGACCCATCAAAAGCATGCAATTTGACAGCAAAACAGCCATCCACAGCTTAGGAGTTGCTAAAAACATATTCTTGACACTTTGGAGTCACCAAAAAAACATTACAATACATTCTCTCTTATAAGGGGAAAATACATAATTTGGATAATACAATATTATTCTTACAACAAACTATGTCATTTTCAACACATAATTATGTCACTTAAAAAACATATCATTATTATGACATAACTGAGTGGGAAAATCTGAAGTATGTAGCAGTAATGCACCACCATAAAACCCCATATAGCAGGAAACAAAACTTGACTAAAGCCCAATAAAGTGAGCACACACTTTTAAAATGTGCTTCTGACAACACTAAAGAAGCATTCACTAACACTTTATTTTAAGGTGTCACAATACAGAGTAATTACCCAATTAAGTACTTAGTAGTAGCCATTGTACTTGCATAAAACAGAATGTACTTACCATGTAACCAAGTTACGGAGCCTGTAGTTACAGTTTGTAATTATGTACATGCAATAGGCAGCCACTGTTTCACATATGTAACAGACCGAGTCTGTTACACAGCTGCATATGTAACCAAAACACTGTTACATGTTGCACACTTTATACAACGTAATTACAAAGGTAATTACACAGACATAAGCTACTTAAAATAAAGTATGTCAAGATTGTACTTAAGTGTACAAGTAGCTGTGTAACACACTTAGCCTGTTACATATTTGTAACAGTACCTGCCCATTACATCTACATAATTACAAACTGTGATTACAGGCTGTTCCATACCTTACTCACATGGTAAGTACATTTTCCTTCAAGTAAGTACAACAGCTAATACTAAGTATTTAATTATCTAATTACTCTGTATTATGGACACCTTAAAATAAACTGTTAGCACACATTCTTTTTACCTCTTTGGACACTTCAAACACACTTGCACTGCCTGTTTGATTCACCAGTTTACACATGCATTTTCAGTGACTCCAACACACATTTATATGGTAAAGCATGTCAACGACACACATTTTGCAGTCAAATCAGAGTTTTCACAGGTCAGAGTGCAATTACATGCCTCACCAGGGGCCGGATGCACCAGCTGGGCGAACACCCGGTTGTAAGACTAGGCTGGACGTAAAATGCGCTTTAAGTCATGCGTACAATTTATACCCGTTGCACCATCGGCGTAGTGCTACATCTGAGACTAAATCTTACACCTAGTCAAAGGTAGGCATAAAGTGAAAAGTCACGATTTGCTCGGACATGATTTGTTTTTTAATTAATTATTGCACACGCCAACTGTAACGTTCATGGTCTTTTCGGGCAGGATAATGTGGCCTATAAACAATTATTAAGCAACACATGCAAGCAATGCACAAACTTTGCACAAGAGTTATAAAAGTGAAAGTAAAACAAACAAACAAAAAAAAAAACTACGGCTAACACAGCATTAACAGCACAAATTCTCTCAGAGACAACAAGAGGCAAATCTGCTTTACCATGCTGATAACAGTATATAACTGTTTTAAGTTATTCCCTTAATATTTCTATTCAACATCTTGCTTGGAAATACTTAACGTCTTTAATTCCTCTCATCATTTGCAGCGTTCCTGCCAGCCAATAATCGCAGTAAGTTTTGTGCTTACTTTTTAATCAGAAATAACGTATCAGCTTTCAAATTCTGTCAATTCTATCACAAACTCTACAATTTATAAATGTGGTTTTTCAGCCACAGAAACACATCAGTAGGTTAAAATGCACAATTGTCACAAATTATTATGCATGTTAGCAAATATTTAGTTAATGAAATTATTTTGCGGTGGCTTCACTTGTTATGATGTCTTGAGCAATTCAGTTTTATATTAGTAGTTGTAGCCATCGCGGCATGGGTGTCGTCTCAGCTATCACTGCGGGAGAATGTGTTTGCGCCTGGTCATAGTTTTAGCTGCAGGTGTAAATATTTATCATAAAGTTGGACGTTGCAAAGTCCAGCGTAGGGCTTATACCCACGTCTTTACGTTTTTTACATCTAGCTGGTGCAGCCGGCCCCAGGTGTATATAAATACCTTGTCATATGTATAGGAAGCAGCAGTGTTGAGTGCACATTCTGCTAAATAACACATCTGTCAGACACTGCTCCGTTGTGCAACGAATCCTCCACAGTTGGTCTCCTCACCTTACTCTCTTCTTGTGATCTGTGAACTCTGGTTCCTGCTGCACCAGGCATGACTTTGCAGCTCATGCTGGAAAAACAAAGCAGACACTTTCACTTTACAGCTGAAGTGGTCGTTATCCAACTCTAGAAAATGTTTTGTATTCCTACAACACAGACACAAACATCAGATGTACACAGAACACACATTGTGGACAGTCAAACACTTCAAACTGTATCTGGATGCATCTGACCTGTGCGTTTTGTTGTGTCCAGTGTCTGCGGCAGATGGGCAAACTGATGACCGAATGCTGGGCTCACAATCCCGCATCCCGTCTGACCGCCTTGCGGGTGAAGAAGACGCTCGCCAAGATGTCCGAGTCTCAGGACATCAAACTGTGACCCATCCGTCCGCCCCGAGAGTCTGACGAGACGCAACAGCTTTATCCTGCTTTCTGTGAAAGTTCATTCAAGCTGCTCACCAGACAAAACAGCACCACCTGCAGGACGCTACAGGTCACAATCCCTCACATAAACACTGACCGTCACTCAATCCAACACCATCAAAAGACACTCTTCACAGGACATCTGCAACTCCAACTGTCAATATTCATCAAGACTTTTTCTGAAAGCAAACAGCTCAATAACTCAATCAAACGCATTTTCCAGCTTTAACCCATTCAAAACATAAATTAAGCTTTTTCCTCACGTTCCAGAAGATTCATGGAAATGACAGCCAGGTTTATCGTCCAGTCATTTCCTCACGCTGTAGAAATACATCCTTGTAAAATATGATTGTAAATATTTAATGTCATGAGTTTAAGAAAAATGTTTTCTTGCGTTACGTGAACATTTGTACAGGATGTTTTGTTTCATATTGCCTTGTGCCTTATTTAACACACATGTAAAAGTTTAATATTTCATAGTTCTATGTAAATGGAGTGACAAATAATGTAAGTGTTTAACATTCCCGTCCCTTTAATAAACTAAATTCAATTCTGCCATGCTGACTTTTTCCCCTTTCACCCTTTTTTCAAACAACAGCAACATTTTTACATGAACTTAAACTGAGAAATTATCACTTTTGTTGAAATATTTTTTTTTTTATAATTTAACAATATTTACATATTACATTACTTGCTTCATAAATTACTTTATTAAAAAAATTGTGGCACCAATTTTCACATTCATTAATATATAAGGACTACTTACTTTTTGCCTTTTAGCTTACTACTTTGAAGAATTGTTCATGCTAAAACATTTGCTGTAAATGTGCTCACTCTCACATCAAAGATGTTCACTGCTATAAGTCTGGGATCTGGATTTTTATTTCTTTTTTTGCCTTTTTTTTAATTTTTTAAAGAAGTCTCTTATCAAAGTTCTAATTATTTTATCAAAATGAACAATTTCATAGTATGACATTATTGCAATTTAAAATAATTGTATATTTTAATATACATTACAATATAATTTTTTGGAATAATGGCTGATACAAAATAAGCGTTGCATCATAGGAATAAATTCTATTTTAAACTATATTACACTATTTACTATTACCATTATTTAAAAAGCATTGATAAACAGAAAAGACTTCTTTAAAAAAATAAATAAAATAAAAACACATTGCAATCTTACAGATCACAAACTTTTAAATTGTAGTGTGCACATACAACTTCTCAAGATGTTCATTGATGGACACATCAATTAACATCTTGAGAAGCGGTATGTTTCTGAGGAAAAAAAAAAAAACTCACAAAAGATACATTGAACTTCAAACCTTTGCAAAAATAATCTATAATCCATAGTACTTTTGCAGTACAAAAATGAACAAGAAAAAAAAAAATTGCCTACAAAATAGTTAATAAAGACAATTAAACCATTAAAATGTTAAAAAAAAAAAAAATATTACAACATTTAACAAAAACAGTTGAAGTAAAAATTCTAACTATTGCAATGTTTAAACAACATTAATAATAATAATAATAATAATAAGTACCACACATACATTTCTCTAAATCTGATGAAGAAACAAACTCATCAACATCTTGGACAATCCTGAAGATTTTGCCTCAACTACTGTTTTAAACCTGAAAAAGAAAATTATTACAACAACAATTGTGATGATATTAGTGACGTTCCAACAATTCATTCTTTAAAGAAATCAAAACAACTCAAACTGCACATTTTAAATACTTTTTTGACAGTAAGTTGTTTTTTTCCCACCCAGCTAATTCAGAAACATTTTTAACACTGACAAATTTTTCATTAAACACTAAGACGTGTATTCATTGAATGACTAAATTAATCACTGAAGAGCACCTTTGATAATACATATTACATAATATTTTTGTTTTCCCTCCACAATTCAAATTTCACATTTATCACCATTTTTTCAGAGCAACTCTTTTCCCATGACTTTTTCCTGTAAAGCTTCTGTTGCGAAACACTTAACATATAAAAACACAATAAAAACGAGAGACATTTCAATTCAGTGTTGCATATAAATATAATTTATTACTTGTTTAAAAATTCTTTCTTACATTTTGTACAGAAACTTCACAGAGGAGATGCAAGCGTTCGCAAATTACGTCATGAACGTGCCATAAAAGAATAAGTAACATCCTCACTATAAATATAATAATCGTATGATAACTATGGAAAGCGACTGCTAGCGTTTCTTTTTTTTTTTTAGCATGTATAATTTGCTTTATAAAGGATGCAGATTTTGCATAGACAGCTTTAGAAATCTGGACAACTCGTACAAGAGAGAATGAAGGAGAACGCAAAAGTACAAACACACTCAAATGGCTATTAGTTTAGTTGGTCTCTGTACACTTTGTATTTTACCGCATGCATCCATCCGTTCCCCAATCACTCACTCGTACGATCTCCCGAACGTCCTCCGATCCGCTGCCGTCCGTCTGTTAAAGTCGCAACGATTCGCCGTCGACTGAATCTGAGACGAATGTCTGTGAATTCTGGCCACTAAAGTTTATTCCTGAAACGCGTCCAGCCATTCACCTCACGTTTTCAGCGCAATCGTCGCTTAAAGATGTTCGTTTGTTTCCTTTTTCTTCTAAATTTCAATTAGATACAGATCAATATGCAACAAAACAATTAATAATCAAAAGAAAACAGAAGAATAACACTGTTAAGCTTTACAGTTCCCATGTGTTTGCTGTATATATATATACAGGAGGCTGGACGGACGTGTAGTTACAGGCTCTGTCCACCAGGTGGCGCAAGAAAGCAATAAGACGCAAAACCAGAGAGAAAACCAAAGGAACGGAGTATAAATAAAGGCATTTCTCAACACATATTCATAGGAAGGTACCTCCACGTGTTTTCAGGGGGACGAACCGATCCACCGTGACGGATGTGAGTCACGTGACGTCCAGGACAGAAGCCGGAGGTCCAGTATTTGGACAGCGGAAGTCGCGTTTCCTAAGAAACTGATTGGACGGGTAGAAAAGCAAACGGCTGCGGCGGGAACCGTACTTCTTCTTCCTCTGTTCGGAGCGGGTCTGCCGCGCTCACAGTGATCCGGCGGCGATCTCGGCCGCCCGCTGGGACTCCTGGGAAGGTCCTCCCGCGCCCGGCGCCGCGGACGGGTGTCAGTGCTCGGCCGACATGATGTTCTCGTGACGACCCATCTCCTCCAGCACGGCCGCCAGCCGGTTCAGATTGCCGTCGGGGAAGTGCTGCGCCTCCCACAGGTCCAGGATCACGCCCGTCGGACTCGACTTGGTGGCGAAGTAGTTGAGATACCTGTGGATACACATTTAGGAAACAAATTAGGGTTGACGTGTGACTGACACATGGATTAACCAAACACAGCTCAGTTTATGACTTTTCTATTAAAACGTGTTGACTTGATGTGACTTCACAAGGTGATGGTGCTGAAACACAAACAAAATATTGAAGACAAAAAAAAATGGGGGAAAAAATACAAAAGACAAAAATAATCTTTTCTGACAACATTAGAAAAATAAACAACTGAAATGAAAATAAAAGCTACTGAAATTGTTAAATGTAAATTACATAAAAACTTCAATAACAACGAATACTCAAATCAATAAATAAAATAAATAACATTTACATATCACATATTCATATGTAAAATATAAAACATCATGCCTTCTGATAAAATTACTGTTGATTTAGGCACATAACTTTTGCATTGCCAACATAAAATAAAAATGTAAAAAATACATAAATTACATATATACACACACACAATAAAATTGTAAAAACTATAAATAACAGTAATTAAATTGTTACAAAAACTTCAAACATTACAACAAAACTTTTTGAAATTGACTCTTAACAAAAAAAAAAATTACATAAAAAAATGGACATACACATCATATATATATATATATATATATATATATATATATATATATATATATATATGTGTGTGCGTGTGTGTGTGCACATAGACCTTTTGCTGTGCTAAAATAAAAAAAAGAAACAAAACCCTGCAAAATAATTCTATAAACATAAAATTAATTCAAACATTACAACAAAAATGATTGAAATTGAGAAATAAACGCTGATTTTTTACTTAAAAATGGGTATATGCACACAGAACTTTTGCAGTGCTAAAATAAAGTAATACAAAAACAAATAAAACCCTGCACTGAAAACTCTAGAAAACATGACAAAATGAAAATGAAATGAAGGCATATTACATTACATTTAATTTATATAACGGATAAAATAAATGATATATTCTAAAATAAAATATAATAAAATAAGATAAAATAAAATAAAATATCATACGAACTTATAAAAAAAACTACTTGAAATGCCTGCAGAAACACACACACACACATATACATACATACACACAGAAAACTAAAAATAATATAAATATAATATGTTAAAATAAAAAACAAACAACAACAACAAAAAAAAAACCTGCAATAAAAACTGTATAAAACATGAAAAAAACTAAAATAAATAAAAATAAAGGCATATTAAATTGCATTTAAATAAATAAATACAACGAAACAAAAAATCCAATAACATAAAATATGAACTTATGGCAGTGCTGAATTAAATTAACTGTAAACTTTTTTTTAAAATTATATTCAGATGCAAAACCAGATAAATCCATCTGACGTCTTTCTTTAAAAAATGCATTTTTATCAGGCTCAGAGGTATTGGTTTCTATGTAAGTACCGGTACTTCTGATTGGGCTGAGGCTGGTATTTTAGCGAGTTTGAAGAAAAAAGCATTTGATGGACGTATAATATGTGTCGAGAGCATTCACTCAATATCGTTATCTCACTTTTGACCGAGGTGGCTTTTAGCTGGTTTTTCATCTGAACTCTTCATATATATATATATATATATATATATATATATGTGTATGTATATGTATGAAGAGTTATATATATATATATAAAAATATATATACACACACACATAGAGAGAGAGACAGACATACATACATAGATTGATTTATTTTTTCCACACTTCATTTAATTCAGCACTGCCATTTCCATCACACACTCATGAACACCCATTATGAAAAAAATGGCCATAACAAATATATAGACCATATAAACAGTGATATACACGCATACAGTTTTATTAAAATGTCTTCAAGCATGTACAGTGTCACAGTGGGATGTCTGGAAACACGTAATGATGTGTTTTTTAAAGCAATTTTCAGAAACGACTGTATTTTCCAGCACTAGTTATGAGATTCTGAAGGTCTGATTTGTTTATTTGGTTCCACGAGCTGCTCCTCTGACACATTCAGAGAGGAAGACAAACGCAGCAGGAGAGGATGCTGGGAAAACTGTGAGCAGAGACAGTGACAAATACAGGCAGATTGAGAGAGCACCGTTGGCCGCTTGGCATGCTGGGACAGATAAGACGCCCTTGCTGAGAGAGGAAAACCACTGCAGGACGTCATGTGACCTTCTACTGAAAGCAAGTGCTGGTGTCAAAGTTATGACTGTTCATGAAATATATGACATGATTAAACTAGCAGTGAAACACTAAAAATGTGCACTGAAATATGAACAAATTCTTTTTGGAATTGGCTGATTTAATGAATCTTCTAAATCTGACTTTAAATGGTCAAACAGAACCAGCCAATCACACATGAGGCTGCCGTCTGATTGACACTTACAATAACCAACCACAGCAGACTTGCTGAATTTTATGATAAAATGTGAGCTGATTTAAGCAGATGGAAACTTGGTGGTGCAAAAAAAAAAAAAAAAAAAACAAAAAAAAAAAAAAGTAAAAAAATGTAGCAAACTAAAATAAACACGAATGAAGATAAAAAAAATATTGACAAAAACTTAAATACACTTCAGTTAAGAACTGAAGTAAAAATGTAAAACATTAAAACAAACAAAAATACATTAAAAAAATATTTTGAATATGAAATAAACTTACATAAAACAAAAAAATTACAGTAAAATAAATCAAAAACATTTGAATTTTTTTTTTAAAACCTAAAAACATGACAGACATTCATATTCAATTCAACATTAAAATAAACAAGAACAACTGAAAAACAATAAAATAAAAAATAATCACATTAATACTAAAATATGAAAAAACAACTGAAAATATAAAATATAAACTTTTAATGAAGGTAACATACAAACAGACATCCATCAAAAACAAAATCACTAAAAAAATACTAACATTAACAAAATAGTGATTTTTTTTTTAAACTACTGAAAAAATGAGTTAAACAAACAAAAAACAGACATGCATCAAAAACAATTTTTTAAAAAACCTAACATTACTAATAATTAATTACTAATACTAAATTAGTGAAAAAAAAAAAATACATTAAAACCTACTGAAAATATTACATACAAAAAAAAAAAAAAAAAAAAAATTAGACACGCATTAAAAGACATAACAATTACACAAATGGAACAGCTAAACTATCTATTGATATCAATCAGTGGTCTGACCTGTCCAGGTTGAGTTTGTGCGCCAGCATCCTCCAGTCGTTTCCGCGGGTCTGCGGCGCGTCCAGACTCCCGCACAGCTTCTGCCGGATGGACAGCGGGATCCGGAAGGCGTTCGGACCCACCAGTGTGGTGATGTTACTCGCCGGATCCAGAAGAGACGTGTCGATGCACTGAGAGTCCTGAATAAACACACACCACAACAACAACAACACATCACAATGTGCTTTCAGACAGTCACAACACACCCACAAAAAAAACTGACATTTTCATTACATTTTTTGGTTAAAAATGAAAAGTTAATTAGTGATAAGTATATTAATAGATGCCAAAATACATTTTACAATCAAAATATTGATTTAAACACATTGATTATTGCTACATCAAACTAAAACCATAAATATATATATATATATATATATAAAATAGATTTTTTTATTGAATATATGCATTTTATTTGTGTAAAGTGCTTTCAGACAGTCATTTCATTTCCTCATTTGATCACATTTTTCTGTCTATAATGCATAAAAATATATACAAATATTTTTCTAAATATTGCTTGTATTGTTTGTACTGTCACAAAATGTTTATACTGTTTATAATACATTAATGAAAATAATATAACAATAAATATAGATCTACTACAACTAATGCTACTACATACATAACATCTGTCAAAATATTTTGTACTTGCATATTTAAAAAAAGTATAAATATTTTTATATGTACAACTACTACTACATAAAAATATTTGTCAAAATATTAATTAAATATTTAACTGAAACCTGTTTAAAAGATTTGGCAAAAGGATGTTTTATTTTTTGTTTTACAATTTTGTTAGATTAAAAAAAAAAAAAAAAAGGCAAGTAAGTCTGCTCATTCAAAATAATGCCTTCTTTTCAATTCACACACTTATTTGACTTTTTTTTACCCTTTAAAACAAACCCAATAAATGAGACGATTAACAAGAAGCAGAAACTGCAGGAGACGAATCGCAGCTCTGAACGTGAGATCAGCATGATTTTATGACGATTAGAGGAGGACAGGCGCGTTCAGAAGAACGAGAGTCGGCGCAGGATGAAGGTCAGAGTTTCAGCATCAGACAGTGATTGAGCCTCATCTCAGATCTGTTCTCACTCAGATTTCCTCCTGTGGAAATGTCAGCAGGATCTGATTCTGATGAGCCTCATCAGAGGCACAGAAACGTTCATCTGACCCGCGGCACAGACGACACGGACGCGTTAAACACGAGTTGCTTGCTTCATATAGCAACAACATTAAATCACGTGTAATAACGTCTGAATGACATTTTATCACAATTCAAAACAGCTGCTGTGTTCTTTATGCAGTGATTTTTTTTATGCAGTTTTTTTTTTTTTTTTTTTTACAATTCTATTATTTTTGTGCTTGTCAATTTGACACTAAAATGAATAAAAATGACAACAACATGCAACAAAATTACACTTTCACAAAATAAAAATATTACAATACAAATTTTGAATATTAATAAATACTACAATAGCATATTAATGAGAAGCAAAAAATATAATAAAACCAAAATAACCTTTAAACACATTAATTATCGAGATGACTTTTAGCTGGTTTTGCATCTGAACTCTTCATATATATATATATATATCTCGTTTGTTTTTTGCTACTATAGTATTTGTTAATATTCTACATTTTTATTTTAACATTTTAATTTTACATTTAAATAAAGTGTCAGTCATTTTGTTGTATGTTCTTGTCATTTTTATTAATATAGCTGTTTACAATTTTTAAATATGTCTTTATAGTAGCAATTACATTAAGTAGCAATTTTATATATATATATATATATATATATATATATATATATATATATATATATATATATATATATATATATACACACACACACACATGCATGTATATAGACACACACACTTTTCATATATTATATTCTTATATGTATATTATATTATTATTAGGGCTGTCAAACCATTAATCATGGTTAATTGCTTTCAACAAAACTACAAATTTATATATTAAAATGTATATATTTAAAAAAATATGTATATGTATATACATTTATACTTGTAGTTTAGATTATACATAATTATACATAAATACAGATATTTTATATATAAATCTAAAATAATTTTCCTTAATATATACTGTATATTTATAAATACATAATAAATATACACAGTAAACACAAAGTGTGTAAATAAACTTTCATTTTGGATGTGATTAATTGCAATTAATCGTTTGACAGCCCTAATTATTATAGTACTATATATAGTATATTATACTTTGTTACTATAGTATTTATTAATATTAATATTCTAAACTTTTCTTTTAATATTTTAATTTTTAAATGTTGAATTTAATGAAAGCATCATTCATTTAGTTGTATGTTCTTGTCATTTTTTATTAATTAATTAATTAATTTTTTTTTTTTTTTATTTGTCTTCATAGTTTTTATTTCAGTTTTATTTCTAGTTATTTTAGTACTCTAATGGACATGAGAAGTGTTCCTTTCAGTGTTATTGTTAACTTTAATTGTAATTTAAGCAATAACTAACTAACTAATATTTTTAAAGGTTTTAGTTAACAACAATAATATAATAATAATAATTGGTCTCAGTGTTTTGATCGTGAAGTTTTGAAGACATTTGGTATGAAGGTGTCCAAGTGCTGTGTTTGAGCAGTACACAGCCGTGCGTGTGTGTTTGTGTTTGTGTGTGCGTGTCTGACCTCCGACAGCGTGGTGTTGAGCTGGAATATCTGTCCTTCTCCCTCCACCTGTCGCACACACAGCTTGCAGGAGAGCTCGAGTGTGGCGGCGCTGAAGCGCTCCAGAGTGAAGGTGCAGTGCAGGTTCCGCTGAGAGCCGCTCCACACCTGCTGGAACGCCAGCTCCTGACAAACACACACACACACACACACACACACACACACACACACAGACACACAGACATAAATACTGGAGCAAATGCATGACTTCTCCCCCAAACCTGTTAATAAATATCATATTGTTCCACTGGGTCTATCGGATTGGAAGACATTTCATTTCATATTTTCATGTAAAATACCAGTAAATAAACGTTTTATTTTGTTTACAAACAAATTAAGCAGCAGTGTGTGTGCATGTGTGTGTGTGTGTGTGTGTACCTGGTATTTGGCGATGAGTTTGCTCTTCCAGAGGGTGTGCGGGACGTCATGCAGCGACAGGCGCAGGTTGTGGGTGCTGTCCTTGAAGTTCAGAGACTTGGGTTCGTCCAGCAGCTTCCCGCCCATCTGCTTCTCCATCTGAAGCACCTCCTGATGGACACACACACACACACACACACACACAGGAAGTCCGTCAGCACTCAGCAGGAACACACTGCGCTTCATCTGGTGTCAGCTCGCGCTTTAGCGGTTCTGCGCGCTCAGTTTGCGCTTTAGTAGGACGTGCGGCAAGTTCATGCGTCCAGACCTCACACAAATCAGATTGCTATCATTGTTTATATTCAGATGATGTTGTCGCATGCCTGCTGACACCTACACTACATCTGCTGCTCACACCCACACACACACACACACACTAACACACACTAACACACACTAACACACACTAACACACACTAACACACACACAGTGTTGCTGAAGTGACTGTGAAAGTTTGGTTTGGCGAGTTAAACGCTGCTGATGATTTCAAGTAAATAAACAAGTCATGCAGAACTTTTAAAATGAAGTGAGTTAAACTACAGACTAACAACAAACAGCTTTAACTTGTAACACATTCTTAGTTAATAATGTTATACTTTCAATATTCATTTTTTTTATAAATATGATTATTGTTAGTTCATAAAGTATTAATAGTAGTTAAAATGTATTAGTATCTGTAAAATGAAGATACTCTAAATAGCATAAATTTACACTAAATACAGCTAATAAAACTAAGAAATAGGACAAATTATTATTAAGAAATATTCAGATGTTTTTATATATGATATAGTAATAACATTATAACAACAATACACTATTATTATTATTAAAATATTAATTTTATATTATTATTACATTATTTAACAAACCAATAATTAATAATAATATCATTTTAATGTAAGGAAATAATATTAAATTATATATATATATATATATATATATATATATATATATATATATATATATATATATATATATATATATGTGTGTGTGTGTGTGTGTGTGTGTGTGTGCGTGTGTGTGTATATATATATATACACACACACAAAATATGATTAATAGTCGTATAATATTTTATAATAAATAATACATAAACGTTTATCAATTATATAGCAATCACATTAATATAATATAACAATGTTACTATTATTATTATACATTATTCATTATTCATTTTATATTATTAGAATATTATTTTATATTATATTTAATATTTAAACACTAATAATTAACAATAACATTTTATGTAATAATATATGAAATAATAATATAACGTACAAACATTTAATTATATTATTATTTATAACATTATACAAGATGATTATTAATTAATATTATATAATATCAAAAAATTATAATAGACAATTATATAATGTATTAACACAAAGTAAATTATAACATTCTTATTTTACTATACATGACAACATTTTAGTAAAAGTAATGTAATGTTACTGCTACATTTTACCGTTACGTGAATTGATAAAAATGTGAACATTTATGTAAAATTATCTTTTGTGAAACAATGATGACAACTACTTTTTAAAATGTAAACTATTTTTTGAAGTTAGTATTTTATAACTAATAAAACTAGAACACATAATATTTTATATAACAGGGTTACAAAATAATACCAAAAATAAAAAGTAAAAAAAAAAGATAAATAGAATAAAACTGAATATTTAAAATAAAAACAGCATCATTTAACTAAACATTTAATCATAAAAGAAGAAAGTAAAATCCTGCATGGGGAATTTTTTGTTTTCCAGTTTTTAGTTTCTTTTTAGTTTTAGTCTCATTTGACAGGATAAATTTACACTAAATACAACTAATAAAACTAATATATATGACAAATAAAAATTACAACTATTCATAATATGTTTTTATATATTATATAGTAATAACATTAATATAATATTACTTTTGTATAATATAATGTTATTATTATACAATATGATTATTAATTTTATATTATTATATTATATTATATTATATATCATATATAAACACTAATAATGAAAAATAATATTTTATGTAATTGTGTTTTATAAAGTTATGTAAAAATTTATGTATATGGAAATAATAATATATACAAACATTTAATTATTATATATTTATAATATACACATTATGATTATTAATTAATATTACAATATTATATAATATCAAATAATACATAAAATTATATAAATGTATTAACACTATTACCACAGTTAAGTAAATTATAACATTATTTTACCATAGATGAAACATTTTAGTAAAAGTGTTTTTTTTTAGTTTTAGATTTCTTTTTGCTTTTTGTATATGGATTTATAGAAACCTGTAAAATGATCTTTAGTGAAACGATAGCAACTATTTTTTAAAATTGTAATTAAATTAACATTTCATTACTAATAAAACTAGAAAACATTTTATGACAGAGTTCTATAAAATAATACCAAAAATAAAAACAGAATGTATAATATATAAATACAAAATAAATAGAATAAAACAGAACATTTAAGATAAAAAAAAGGCAACATTTAGTCATAAATGAAAGTAAAATCATGCACAGGGAATTAATTAACTATTATTATTATAGATTTTTTTTAGTTTCTTGTTAGTTTTAGTTTCAATTGATTAGATACATTTAAACTAAATACAACTAATAAAACATGATAATTTATAACTAAGTTGAAAAAACAGTGTTGAACAGCAGTCATATGTGAGAGTGATCAAATCAAATGAATCACTGAATCATTTTTGGACTGGTTCTCTAACATGAATCATCAGGAGAGTCTATGTAGGAGTCGGTCGCCTGTAAAGCAGCGCGCGCAACACAACGTGAGCAGAAGCGTGTTTTGTTTCACCGCAGTGTGAAGCAGTCGGAGGCTGCGCTGACCTTGAGCGCGTCCTGCGTGTCGTCCAGGCAGTAAACTCTGATGTTGTACTCCAGGACGGTGCAGCTGACGGGGCCGAAGATGGCCAGCTTGAGTCTCTTGGTGGCGGCGGCGCTGACGGACTGACCCACCAGACAGTAGGTGCCCAGCGTCTCGGTCAGGATGTGACACGCCTCCTCGTCCATCTGAATGTAGCAGGGAGTGGTGAAGTTCTCCTCGCCCACCACCACCACGTCCTGCACACAAACACACACAACGTCACACAACTCTTTAATGATACAGCTCCTGTGTTCAATGTTAAAACTGTTTCTTGTATCCCTTTTTAATGTACTCATTTAGCAGATACTAAAGAGTCATGAAACCCTCTTATTATTACACTCACTCTATGAATGAATCACGTTTGTGCCGAACTCTTACAAAGCAAACAAAAACAAACAAACATTCTCCTTCAATCCAGGAACGTTTCTCAATTAATATACGCAATCTCACTGTCTGAAGAGTCTGTGTCATAGCAAATCAACACATGCTGCTGTGAATAATTAGGCAAAGCGTCTTCTCATTGGATAAGAACACGCAGCCTCATGAATAATTATGAGACACCGACGCATCATCGATGTACTGTAGTCCGTTGCCAAGTCACAAACTGTGACGTCAGCACAATGTAGATTTTAAAGCTGCAAGATGAAAATAGATCAAAAAAGCTCAAAATTAACCCGCTTTCTGCAACAATTCAAACGAACGGATGCTAACATTGTCATCTATGATGTGCAACACAAACACCTCTGATAAAATCTCAGAAAAACAAAGTAGTCTGGGGTTTCACGAACCTTTAATACACATTTAATATTTGGAGTAACAAGTAAACCAGTAGTAATTACAACGTGAACTTTTATGTAAAATTATCTTTTGTGAAAAAATAACTTTTTAAATTGTAAATTATTTTTTTTATTAATATTTTATAACTAATAAAACTAGAAAACATTTTATATCAGTTATATAAAATACCAAAAGTAAAAAAAGAACATATAATATATAAATACAACATATATAAAATAAAACCGAACATATAAAAAACATTTTTTTTTAATTATATATATATATGTATTTATATATAAAAAATATTTTATATCATATATTCTACTAATAATATATCATATATTCTACTAATAATATAAAATACTGAACTTGTATATTATATAAAATGTTAATAATATGAAAATAATAAATAGATAAAATACTAATGCAATAACACCAAGCAGTAATATATGCAAGTACAATAAAACAAATTATAATATATATTATTTTATTATAGATTATAACATTTTAGTGAAAGTGTTATAATATTTTTTAGAATTATGTAATGTGCTTGCTATTAATTTTACCGTTACATGGATTTAAAGAAACCTGCGGACTTATGTAAAACTACCTTTTGTAAAAAAAAAACCAAATAAATAAATAAAAGACAACATTTTATAACTAATAAAACTAGACAACATGATAATTTATGTAACAGTTACATACAATAATACCAAAAAAATACAGAATATATAATATATAAATACAAAATATATAAAATAAAACAGAAAATATAACAAAATATAAATAAAAAACAAAAAATAAATAATATGATTTTATATATGGTTATATAACACTGAACTATATGATTACTATATGAAACACTGAACTATATGATTAAATATTATAATTATTAATATCATTATATAAAAATAAATATCTAATTAAATAGTAATGCAATAACACCAAGCAGTAATACGTAAATACAATAAATCAAATTTTAATATAATTTATTTTATTATAGATTATAACATTTTAGTCAAACATCTTTTAGATTTTTAATTATTTTTATTTTTAATTATTTCATATACTTTCACTATATATTGGATTTATGGAAACCTATGTAAATATTTAAGTTTGTGTTTACATTTTTTTTTTTTTAATTTCTTTTAGCTTTGTGAAACAATGAAGGCAACAGTTTATAGTTATACTTCTGTTAATAGTTTGTATTATTATTTTAATTATTTATTTTATTTAATATTTAATAGTTCAGTTCTTGAATAACTCATATTGGCCACCAACAGTGTGTATTAAGAGCAGATAATTTTGCACAGTATGAATGTGAACACATGCATCGGTCTGGGGGTGTGTGTTCAACACTGGGTGTCTATGAGGCAGGCCTGCTCTCTGTGACCTCTGACCTCATGTTCATGCTGGTTTGCGTCTGCGTCTCATTACGGCCGTCTGCAGCTGTGTCGTGTCTCCATCTATTAGCTGTAATCGCGACGCTCGCGTGAGCTCCGCGCTGTCATTAATTTCATCCCATTACGGACGAGAGAAAAGGAATTAAAATACTTTATAGTCGGCTTGGCCGTTAAACAGCGCTATTATGACTGGCCATTAGCCTCTTTAACGTATCCTGTGGGAGCGCGGGATTTGAGAGCGTTAGTGAGATAATTAGCAAACAGGATGGAAATCTGGGCTAATGCCTTCCAGAATGATTTATTTACTCCAGCTCTCAGTCCATTCATCAAAGCCGATGTGCTCGTCTCTCCAAAATACAACTACGCCACAAATTCATGGAGCTTTTTATGTAATATATTCCAATAATATAATACATATATTAAATAAAGAATTGTTATTAATAGATATAATTAAAAAAAAAAAATCTATATTTATTTAATTATATTATTATACACTGCCATTCTTAATATTATATGCTTAACTAATAATTAATTAACTAATGTGATTGTTATTAATTTTACTCTTGAATGGATTCATGGAAACTTATATTTTATATTTATGTAAATGTTTTATCTTTTTTGAGCAAGTGCTGCTTTTTATTATTTTATTTTTTATTTTAAGTTTCTTTTTCTCTTTTCCTTTCTTTCTCTTTCTTTCTTTTTTTTTTCGCAGCACATGTTCTCAGAAAATAGACTCCGGAAAAATGCGGCATTCACCAAGAAGAAAAAAAAAAAAAAAAAAAAAAAAAAAAAGACAAACGCTCAAAAAAATGAAACACATTTTGTGACCAGCGCTCAGCAAACACATCAAATGAAAGAGTCGCCCGCGCTCAGCGTGATGCGAGTGGAAAAATAATATTTACAGTGCAGAGAAATGCGTGTGGAAATGACTGGTGTCTCGTCAGGATGGAGATGTATTTTGACACGCCACATCATTGGTGGGAAAGCAATATTTACTAGCCACGTGTGATCAAACGCACTCATCATCGCCGGGGCGAAGGGAAAAAGCTCATCTGCGCCGGCCGTCTCCGCAAACCCACGGATATGATTGTACCGCGCCTGTCAGGCTGAGATGCAATCGATAGTTATTTCTTTGTTTAAAGGTCCAGGCGCATATGTGGCGTTATTGCCTGCGTATCCATCACAGTCACATCTGGCTAGAACAGCATATTCGTCATACACTGAGTGTGAAGAACAACAACATGGGAGGAATATTCAGCGCTGTGGAAAGTTTAACCAAAATCTGTTACTGTTTACTGACGTGTTCAGTAGGATGTTTTTTTAAAAATAAAAGGACAACAACACCATAAATCTATTATTAGGTTATATGATTTAGGAAATGTAAGTTGTTGAAATGAAATGCATGAAAATTGTATCGCATAAATAAATGCAGAACATCAATTTTTAACATGCAAGTCATTATGGATTTAGTGCATAAAAATGCAATGCATAAATGAATGCATAACATCAAATTTCAATTATAATGAAACGTGCATGAGTCACATAGATTAATTGATAGATTGATTCTCAAAAATCAACATGCATGTGTCATTAAGTCACAGGATTTATGGTTTTATGAATAAAACAATACAGGTTTTGCATTAAATGCATGAAAATGCATTGCATAAATGAATACAGAACATCAATTTTTAACACTTTTAACTTGCATTGTACATTACACTTGAAATTTAAGTCATTATGCATTAAGTGCATCAAAATGCATTGCATAAATGTATACCTAATTTCAAAATGCAAAGTGTACAGGAGTCATACTGGTTAATTTGCATGAAAACACTATGCATCTACGCAGCTATCAGGTCATATGATCGGATGTTTTAAACTGAAATTAAGTCATTAAGCATTAAGTGCATGAAAATGCATTTCATAAATGAATACCCAATTTCAAAATGCGAAGTGTACAGGAGTCATATTGATTAATTATTGGTTAATTTGCAAAGAAATAAAAAATAAATTAAAAAAAAAAAAAACATGACAAATCTATCAAGTCATATAAGACGTTTTAGCAAATTGAAATTTAAGTCATTATGCAATAAGTGCATGAAAATGCACTGCATAAATTAATACAGAACACCAATTTTTAATATGCATGAGTGGTTTGGATTACCTGACAGGTTGATATGACAAAAAGACCTAATCTAACCTCCCCGATTCCTAAAACACATCATAGATGTATCATTAAATCATGATAGAAACAAACTTGAAATTCAAGTCGTTATGCATTAAGTGCATTAAAAAAAAATGCACTGCATAAATGAATACCTAATTTGAAAATGCAAAGTGCACAGGAGTCATATTGGTTAATTAATAGGTCAATTTGCATAAAACACTAGGCATCTATCAAGTCATATGATCTGATGTTTTAACAAATTGAAATTAAGTCATTATGCATTAAGTGCATGAAAATGCATTGCATAAATTAATACGTAATTCGAAAATGCACTGTGCATGAGTCCTTTGGATTAATTAATATGTTGATTCTCAAACAAATAACATAAATGGATCATTAAGTTACAGCGAATTTGAATATGCATGAAGGTGCATGAGTGATATGGATTCATTAACAGGTTAATTTTCAAATAAACACTATACATGCATGATTTTTTTTTTTTTTTTTTTTACAAAAACAAAATTCAAGTTATGCCGTAAGTGCATGAAAATGCACTGCATAAATGAATGCAAAACACCTATTTTGAATATGCATTAATGATACTGATTCACACTACAAATGCGTCATGTGTGGCGTTATTTTTTAACGAGAAAAACAAACTGAAATTAAAGTTGCATGAAAATGCATTGCATAAGTGCATGCATGACATCATATTTGAATATACAAAGTGTGCATGAGTCATGAATTAATTAGTAGGTTAGTTTCCAAAACAAACAAAAAAGGTATAACCCCCCCCCCCCCAACTGCAAACTGAACTGCATTTCATAAATGAATGCTGCACACCTATTGTGAATATGCATGAGTGGCTTGGATTAATTAATAAGTTGATCCCCAAAAGAAACAAACAGAAATTGAAGTTATGCATTAAGTGCATGAAACATCTATTTTGAATATGCATTAATGATAATGATTCACACTACAAATGTGTCAAGTTGTCTTATGATTTTTCATGAGAGAAAAAAATGACTGAAATTAAAGTTGTGATGCATTAAGTGCATGAAAATGTATTGCATAACATCACATTTGAATACGAGTCATGACTTAATTAGTAGGCTGGTTGCCAAAAAAATCAAATCAAATAAAACACACGCATCAAGTCTTATGATGTTTTAACAAACTGAATTTTACGTTGAGATAAAGTGCATGAAAATGCAATGCATAAATGAATGCAGAACACCTATTATGGATGAATTATTAGGTTGATTCCAAAAAGTCATGTGATTGATTGTTTCTGATAGAAACAAACAGAAATTGAAGTGGTTATGCATTAGGTGCATGAAAATGCATTGCAAAAATGAATGCAGCACATGTAATTTGAATATGCATGAGCGTGCATGAGTCATATGGATTATGGTTATGATTCTGGTGGGGTTTTTTTGTCTTTTTTTTGGAGCTTGACAGCATCCACCTCCACTCCATTTCAATTTTGGGTCAACTATTCCTTTCATCCTGTTTCTCTCTTTTTGTGTGCATTTGCCAGCATCAGCTGACCAGGTCAGAGCGGCTTTCCAGCAGGAAGTTAAAAACAGGATTCTTCTTTTTAAATCAAATTTGCATTCAATTTAGAGCCAAATTGAAGAATGCTTCGTGGGGAAACAAACATCTATTTTCTGTGGATCAGATTATGCATGCACACAGGGAACAAGCTTCTGAATAATGAAGGCTCAGAACTGTAGGACGGACCGCGGCGTCTCTGGGCAACAGGAAGCACTCATTATTTCAGGCCAAAGAGAGCGAGAGATTGAGGGAAGAGCCCAGGATGAAATACATTTGACAAGAGTTTATCTCATCTGAAGACAACGGGACGCCGCTCTCCGCTTCCTCTGGCCGCTCTTCAGCAGACGCCCACCGCCGGCCGCTTCTCCTCATGAATGGCTGAAGGCGATCCAAGACTATTTCATGTTTGATAAGAGGAGACAAGGTCACAGACTGTTGCTAAGCAGCTCTAAAGCAGTGCGGGTCTCTGGGGAGCCATGGAGAGTCACAGCGATGGCGGAGAGGAGCTCTGACAGCCACTCCGAGCCAAACTAAAGAGACGAGTGTGTGTGCGCAGCCCTGACACCAGCGATGAAAACTGCTGTTTCGCCGCTTGCGTGATTCGCCTTGATTTTCTCAATGTCACAGTGATCAGAAAAGTCATATTCACACACGAAACCAAACAATCATGCTGGAGCAGAACAGGTTTATATATACGGTCAGTGACAACATCATCTACAGAACGTGGCTGATGACTGATGTACAAAAGAAAAAATAAAATACATTGGAAAGTTACAAAAAAAGGTTAATAAAAATGGAGTTATCCGTTTTTCCAAATTAACTTTTCATATATATATATTAGTGGGAATTAAATGAACTTATTTTACATAATACTAATAAATTAAAACGGAAATATCTGCAAATTCACTGTGACAATAATTGGTCTGCTCAGTGTTATTTTAGTATTAATTAATATTACAGTATTTAAGAATATTTTGTATTGTGTTTTAATTTTTAATTTTATTCTATTGTGTTTTATAACTATTTCAATATTTTTAAATATCTTTTTAAACTTTTAAAGATTGTTATTTTAAAGTCTTTTTATTTGCTTTTGTCATTTTTTTCTTTGTAATATTTTAATTGCTTTTAGCTTTATTTAATTTAGTTTTAGTAATTTTAATAATTTTTGTAATTGAACAATCTTATTATTATGTATATATTATCATAAATATATTTATTAATTAATTAATTTTAATAATTTTGTAATTTTAGTCATTTTAACTAACATTTCTAATTTTCAATTAGGTTAGATTATTTTATTCATCTAATATACACTGTATATTTCAATTTATTTCAGGTTTATTTCAATGACAGAAACTATTATATAATATTATACATTATATTATAACATTATAATATTGTGCAAATGATATAAGGATTGTGTTATATTATATTACATTATTGTGTAAATTATATAAGGATTTTCAGTAAAATAAGTGTTTTTATAGACATTTCAAGTCTGTTTATGGACTAAATTAGTTTTTATATTTGATCTTTTTTTAGTTTATGTTGTAATTATTTTATGTGCTTTTGTCATTTTTATTAGTTTTTGTCTTTTATTATATATATATTTTTTTTTTTATTATAATCTTTTAATGTTTTCAAAATATTTATTTTATATTACCTATACATATTTCTTATATTATATTATATTATATATTTTTTTTTGTTTGTTTGTTTTTTTATAAAAGCTGTTTAAGTTTTAGTCAATTTTAGTGCTTCAACTTATTCATTCCAGTTTTGGCTGTCAAGCTGTCAAAGCAACATTTCTAATATTCACTTAAGTTTTTTTCTGATATAAATATTTTAAATTAATGAGAACTTTTTTTTTCCAAATGTTTTTACTTTTAGTTAACAACAACAACACTGAGTTTGTCCCTACAAAAGAGTATCAAAAGGTGCTATCAAGGTTTTCTAATCAGTATATTCAGAAGGAGCTCCATCTAAACACCACGGTAGATGAATACAGACATTCATTATCAGAGCATCTGACTGCAGTCTGTCTGTCTGCGAGGTGATTGTGATTGCGTTTGTATGTAACGAGGGCTGTGAGTGAGTTGTTTTGCGAATGGTGTGAGTGTATCACAGCTCTTGCGTGGGCCGCGAGCTCCTGCACGGCTAATTAACCGGCCAGCATTGTGTTAGCGTGTGATAATAATAGCGGGCGGCGCGGAGGAGAGTTCACAGCTACGCCCTCCACTCGCTCTGATAACCAACTTCCCCTCGCCGCCCGCCTTAATGACAAGGCCGGTGGGTGGTGGCCATCACAAACTCCCGCGTACCGCATCCAGCCGCCGTCTGCTTCATAACAGGCTGTTCTTCATCAAGTCTCCTAATTAACTCAGGGTTTGTGTCGAGCGGGACCCGCGAGCCGTTCGGTGCGTCCGCTGACAGCCGTCTGGTTTTTGGGCTGCGGCGAGCGTCCGGGCCGTCTGATATCCAAAGGGACGCCGGCCGGATCTCCGCAGGGTGTCGCGCGCGTGACGCATGTAAACAGACGCGCATGCACACGCTCACACACTGATCGGAGCAACACGTCTGACCTCCGGCCACTTCGGTCCGTGAATCAAAGTCAAAACAGACACGGACTATTCATGGAAAAACACTGCAACAAGTCTACTGTGGAAATGGGAAGCTTATAAAGCTTATTAATACTTTGAACGAGCTTCTAGAGTTTAATTTTAGTTTAATTTTCAGTTCATATTTTATAGATTTTATTTTGTAATTTTTTTTTTTTTTTCAAATAATGAATTAGCTGAAATTTTTTTCTTTAAATATCAGTTAACATTTCTTTAACTTCAAGTTCTTTTTAACTCTATTATTATTATTATTATTATTATTTTTTTTTTTTTTTTTATTATATGTTTGGGATGCAAACCGGCAGATAATTCCTTGTATGTTATTTATGCTTGGCGAATAAATGTTGATAAAAAGTATTAATTATTTTTATTAACAGTAATAATAATAATAATAATAATAATAATAATAATAATAATAATAATATTATTGTTGGATTTTTTTTGTTAATGATAATAAGCCTGGTCTCCCCCTTTCAATTAAAATGTAGAAGTCTTAGGTAGTTTTTATTGATATTTTGAAATGTTAAAAAATAATAATACTAATACTACTACTACTACTACTACTACTACTACTAATAATAATAATAATAATAATAACAACAATAATAATAATAATAATATTTACACAATTATATATAATTTTTCGTTACTATTTTTTGATAATTTTTATGATTTATTTTTGTTTAAATGAATTAAATTATTAATAAGCATTAAATTATAAATACATATATATATATATATATATATATATATTCTAACTTATTAAAAACTTATTAAAACATTTTAAAACTAACTAAATTTAAATACTAACTTAAATTTTTGTGTAAATCTTTTTAGACTTTTGTTATTTTAACACTTCAAGCCAAACTAAATGAAAATTATTAATGTTGCCCTTGAAACTATCAGAAATAAAGTTAGTTTACAATTTTTTTTTATTTAAATAAATCTAGCAATTTTGTTGTTGTTGTTAACTATAATAATAAGCCTGGTCCTGCTTGTCATCTTATTGGCTGTTGCCGGATCTTTATGCAAATGACATTCATCAACCTAAAAACTATAGTTGTGTTGACAATCTGAGCTGGATGTATGATACCACGCGACCAAATACTACTAATTTGACGTGTTTCTCACACTTTCTAAATTTCCATAATTTTTCCAGAATCCTTCCCGCCATTCATCTAAAATGAGCAGATTTCAGTCTTTCTTGGAGCTGTACTTTTGCACTATGTTTGTGTGGCTCCGCCCACTCACCTCCCATTGGCCCTGCTGTGATTGGCTCTTGAGCTGAATGAGCCAGTCCTCGCTGTCGGCTTCGGCGCAGTGGTGCATGGTGATGATGACGGGCCGCGTCAGGAGAGCTCCAGGAGGGCCGCAGCTCACCACCGGACTCAGGACCGTCTCCTGCGTGTCGTCCACCTGCGGCCTAAACATCACAAACACAAATCATCACAAACAACTGTGGAGTTCGGCTTCCTCAGCTGGGGTTTGAAAGACACTTCATACGCAAGAATATTACTTTCATTTCAATGTTTCGTTTTAAAGTTATGTACTTTTGTCCATTTTCTTTTTAATGTTTTATTAGCTTTAACATTTCTATTTTAGTTTTTGTTTTAGTAATTTTAGTACTTCGGCTTATTTTTTTTTAGTATATTTTTTAAGTTTATCATCTAATATTTACTATATATATTTTCTTTATTTCCATAACTGAAACAATGTCTGCACTGATTAATTACATTCATTATATCATTTCAAAAATAGTTTTCTATACTTCTTATATTAGTAAACTAAATGACATAAAATTATGAATAATAATATAAATGAAAATAAGAAATGTTGCCTTGATAACTACCTTTTGTTTAAAATGTTACTTTTTTTGTTTTTTGATTTTTAATTTTTTTTTGATAATTTGCTTTGTTATTTTTTTATTTTTGTTTTAAATGTCTAATTTTTTATTTCTAATTTATTCTTTCCTTCTCTCTATATATATTTTTAATTCTTTGTGTAAAAAAAAATCTTTTTAAGTAAAACAGAAGTGGACCACATTTAACAAGAAAATACATTATTTTTATTATTATTAGGGCTGTCAAACGATTAATCGTGATTAATCGCATACAAAATAAAAGTTTGGGTTTGCCTATTATATATGTGTGTACTGTGTATAATTATTATGCATATATAAATACAACCGTATTCATGTATATATTTAAGAAATATTTGCAAGTATATGTATTTATTATAATATTTATCTAATTTATGTTATATATAAATAAAAATATTTTGTACATAAATAACATATTTCTCTTAAATATATACATTAATTTGCGTGTATTTATATATACATAATTACACACAGTATACACACAAATATTAGGCAAACTCAAACTTTTATTTTGTATGCGATTAATCACGATTAATCGTTTGACAGCCCTAATTATTATTATTATTATTATTGTATTTTTAGCTAAAAGTAATAAGCCTGGTCTCCCCCTTTCAATTAAAATTAAATGTTTAGTTTTTCTGAGGATTTTTATTATTTATTTTTGCTTTAAATATGTCTAATTTTCAATTTCTAATTCATTAAAAAAATCTAAATTAATTAAAATGAATTAAATCTTTCTCTCTTTCGATTTATTTAGATTCTTTGTGTAATTGTGCAAAAAAAAAAAATTAAGTTGCAAATAAAACAGACTTTCACCACGTCACAATACATTATTATTATTGTTTTATTTTTAGCTAATGATAATAAGCCTGGTCTCTCCTCCTCTCAATTTAAATTTTTAGTTAATTGTTTAGTATTTTATGATCATTTTTATTATGTATTTCTGTTCTAAATATGTCTAATTTTAAAAAAAAAAATCTAAAGGAATTTAAATGAATTAAATCTCTCTCTCTCTCTCTCTGTATTTATTTAGATTCTTTATGTAATTGTGTAATTAAAATTAATTAAAAATTAAAAAATTTAAAAAATGTAATTAAAAAATTTAAAACATTATTTTATTTAAAATAATTTAAATTAAAATTAAATTATTAAAAAAAAAAAAAAAAAAAAAAAAAAAAAAAATGTAAATTTGGACCACATTTTACCAGAAAATAATACTTCTATTTCGTGTTCAGTGTTGTTTGCCATTTCTTGGTAACTGTAAAATTTACTAGGAATTTCTGAGCGAAAATAGTTTCTACACCAAGTGTTTTCAGTGTATAATAGTAGACTGCATGACAATCGACTCATTTTTGTTGTATTATCTGAAAAGTGTATCTGAGAACTTCATGAAGATGTGAGCAATAGAAGAGCCATTCTGAGCAGTGAGATGACTCGTGGACTTCTCAGGTACAGACGGGCGTCTTGATGGGCGCTAACGCCCAGAATCCCCTCATTAGGCCGTTTGTCAGGGCAGCCCGGCGGCACGGCAGGAGGGACGTTACCTCATGCTCTCCTTCCTGTGAACCGTCACGTACATCTCATAGACTCGACCCTGAGGGATGGCACCCGCTGGCACCAACAAGCTCACTCCTGCAGAGAGACACACACAAACACACACCATCAGTCTGCCAGTCTGTGACCCCTGTGACCTCTGTGACCCACATGTGCCACACAGAGCAAAAGCCCCACTGAGTCTCACTCACTCACACACACACACACACGCATGTTTGTTCCGGTGTGCGACTGATGAATTCCTCCAGTCTCACAGACTCATTGATTGCTTGTGTCCTTCAGGTGAACTTCCCTTTGAGCGACTGTCACTCACCAACAACACGAGAACAAATACACTGGCAAAGACTGAAGAGGCACTCAAGAGATGAACAACAATACAGACGGGAAAATGACATGGAATCAAAATCAACTCCATTTATTAATTCATGTTTCTGCTCTTATTGTCAATGATTCATCAATGCATTTTATTTTTAAAATTAAAATTTTCTATTAATATAAGTGATCAGTGCAATAACAACAACAACAACAACAACAACAACATCATGTAAGCAACTGTGAGCAACAAACAAAAACAGCAGAAAAAATAAAATTGCAGATCACTTAACTAATTTTAACAACAACAATAATAATAATAATAATAATAATAATAATAATAATAATAATAATATGCAATAGTATATATAATAAATAACTGATATTAATAAAATATAGAAATAAAATAATAAAAATAAAATAGAAAATAAATTGCATATCATTTAATTAATACAAAAAATATAAATAGAACAATACATAATATTTTACTTCTACCACAATAATAATAATAATAATAATAATAATAATAATAATAATAATAACAAAATGTATGATATAAAAATATTATATATAATAAATAATAAATAACTGATATTAATAAAATATAGAAATAAAATAAAAATAATAAAATATATAATTAAATAAAATCTCACTTCAATTTTTAAATTAATATAAATAGAAAAATACATAACACTATTTTACTTATATCTGATAAGTAACACTAATATACAGGAAAAACAAATAATAGTAAAATAATAAAGTGTGTATATAAAAATCATACTCTTTTTTTATTAATTTATAGAAATTCTTTGCAAAATCACTCAGAACTTTACAGGTTAAAAATAGCTGTATTAGTTTTAAATCAGTTTTATTTCCCTCCCAGAAACAATATTTTATTTGTAATTTTTTTGTAATATTAGCAAACTAAAAATATAAATATGACAGAAATAATAAATAATAAAATATATGAAAACGAGAAATGTTTATAAAAACTAGATCAAATAAAGTTAGTTTACATTTATTTATTCTTTTTTATTTTTTTAGTTATTGTTTATTTCATTTCAAGTTAATTTATTATTTAATGCTTTGTAGATTAGATGGTGTTTATATTTTATTTTAATATTTGTCCCATTATCCCATTTTCATTTAATTTTAGTTTCGTTTTTGCTTCATATTTCAGTAATTTTTATCTTTTTATTATTATTATTATTATTTTTTAAATTCTTTTAACCTTTTATAAAAATATTTTCTTATAATGCTACGTAGTAAAAAATTATTATTATTTTTCAAAGTAAATAAAACGGATTACTGGAGCACATTTTACAAGAAAATACTACTTCTAACACAAAATTTAAATTAAAGCGTTACTTGCTGTTTGTAACTGTAAAATTTACTAGTAATTTCGGAATTAAAAAAAACAACGACTGTAAATGTCATTTCATGTTGCTTTTATAATGGTCTATAAATGTATGCAAGTTTAGACATTTGTTGAATCCAGCAATCTGCTGTGTAAATTACTGGTAGAATAGTGGGAAAACGAACAGCGTGAATCACGGCGTGTCCCAATTTTCCGAGCACCAATAAACCCCCACGTGCATGCAGTTAATGAAGCATCGAGAATCAACGGTTCGCTTAAGACTCTTTCTCTGGCTTTCCCGCAGTCAATGACGATGATGTGCTACTGTACGCTTGGTTATGAATGACCATCCGGCGTCAGACAGAGAATGATGCTCCTCTCAGAGTGTCCTAATCCCGTTATATGTAAGCGGCCGTGGTAAGTCACTTTGAACGCCGCTGCTGGCTAATTTACGAGCGGCGCTCTGCTCTCGTGGGAGCTGTAAAACTCACCAAGAGCGTTCAGAGAGATCTACTGACTCTAGAGCTGAGTGCATGTTCCCATCATTCACACAAACCTACTGACAGCAGCACGGTTACAAGTGTCCGAGAGAAGACATATAAACTATACATGTATGTGTGATTGATTGTGATATAATGAAACTGCTACATAGCAAAGTACAAGCCGTGCTAACATGGGTGAATATGAATTCATGTTTTCTAAAAGCTTCATATGATGGGATAATTTTTTCTAGAACATTTACTGAAACTGACCTGCAAAATTTGTTCTGAAATTTGTTCTTTTAACTTTTTTTAGTTAAATACGAGTCGAACATGCTCTTGACAGGTTTGAGAGATTCATCCACATGATGGTTTGATAAACACTTGGAAAACGAGAGGATTGATGACATCAGAGTTATTAGATTTTGATGACAGATTATAAAGACATGTATATCCTTTTCTGTGAAACAACATTCATTGATCAATCACTGACAGAAAGAGCAGAACTGTGTGTTACGAGAATAAATCAGGGTGTGTTGGGCTTCATGTTGACTCTGTGTGTGTGTGTGTGTGTGTGTGTGTGTGTGTGTGTGTGTGTGTGTACGTACTCTGGCATGGTTTTATTTGACTACTCAAGCAATAAGTACTATTATCTGATGAATACTTGCTAGTAATATTTAAAAAAAAAAGATGCTAGTCACCATTGGAATACATAGTAGTCAGAACTGAACAGTCAAAATCTGAATGACAGATTCCCACAGAAGAATAAAAGAATAATTACTAGTCACTACTAAAATGAGTACAAGTATCTATTTAATAGGTACTAGTATATAATGAATAAGTCCCTGTACCTAACAATAACTACTAGTATCTGAATAAGTACTAGTATCTAATTATAAATTATTAATTAAGTACTAGTATCTCATAATAAGTACTAGTAATCCATGAATAATTATCAGTATCTTAGAAATAAGTACTAGTATCTAATGAATAAATTCTATTATTTTAGAAATAAGTACTACTATCTAGTATCTCACAAGAAGTACTAGGATATCATAATTAACACTAGCTAATGAATAAATACTAATATGTCAAGTACTTGTATCTCAGGAATAAGTACTACTATCTAAAGAATTAATACTTGCATCTCATAGTAAGTACTAGCATCCCATGAATAATTATCAGTAGCTAATGAATAAGTACTAATATCTCATAAATAAGAACTATTATCTTGTAAGTACTAGTATCTCATAAGTACTAGTATTCCATAAATAAGTACTATTATCTTGTACATAATAGTATCTAATGAATAAGTACTAGTATCTCATAAATAATTACTAGTATCCCATGAATAAATACTAGTATCTCATGATACGTACTAGCATAAATATGTACTATTATCTTGTACGTGATAGTATCTAATGAATAAGTACAAGTATCTCATAAATAATTACTAGCATCTCATGAATAAATCCTAGTATCTCAGCAATAAGTACTAGCATCTAATGAATAAGTACTAGTATCAATATGTACTATTATCTTGTACATAATAGTATCTAATGAATAAGTACTAATATCTCATTAATAATTACTAGTATCTCATGAATAAGTATTGGTATCTCATAATAAGTACTATTATCTTGTAAGTAATAGTATCTAATGAATAAGGACTAGTATCTCAAATAATTACTAGTATCCCATGAAAAAAATACTAGTATCTCAGCAATAAGTACTAGTATCTAATGAATAAGTACTAGTATCTCAAAATAAGTACTACTATCTAATGAAATAATATTAGTCTTAAATCTCAAATCTCAATCTCATAAGTACTAGTATCTCATAAATAACTAGCATCAAATGAATAAGTACTAATATCTCATAATATGTACTAGTATCCCATAAATAATTATCAGTAGCTAATGAATAAGTACTAATTTATCATCAGTACTATTATCTTGTAAGTAATGAATGGTATCTAATGAATAATTACTAGCATCTCATGAATAAGTACTAGTATCTCAGAAATAAGAACTAGTATGTAATGAATACGGAGTATCTTATTAAAAAAAACCTAAAAGAATAAGGAACCAATACTAGTAGCTAAAAAAGTTCTAGTAGCAAGAAAATGCATACTAGTAGGTTTTATAGGTTAAATGTTTAATTGGCTTGCCATATGGCCTGTACTGTATGTTTATGGTTTGGGCTGTAACTTTCTCTTTAACACCCACACCAGCCTGATCCTCATAAAAACAGAAGCTTCAATCAGCGCCTGCCACTGCAAACCATAGGACTGAACTGACCTGAGTTTGGCACGATCAGATGGCCCCCGAGGGCGTTAAAGGAGCCGAAGGCCGTGCACGAGGGGTCCCACGAGCGCACCAACGTCTGCGTGCGGCGGCTGATGGTGTCGCTGTCGATCAGCGCGTGCGGGAGTTTGGGCGAGAGTTTGGACGAGATGTCGGACAGGTCCTCCTGCGGCGTCACCAGACCGGACGAGTTGTACACCTTGATCTTCAGGTTGGGCAGCGGGTCCAGCAGAGGAGAGTTGGTCATGGGGATCTTGTCGGCAACGTCGTGGAGGGCGTAAACGGGACCTCGGTACATGGCAGCAGCCGATGTCAAGTCAGGAGGAGCCGTCAGCAGATCCGCTACACACAAACACACAAAAATACACATCAAACACAGATCAAATCCATCTAAATCTCAGCTTTTCTCTTAACAAGCTGCTACAAGAGAGACAGGTGACACTGTTAATATTGTTAACTACACCTAATACTATTAAAAAATGTTTTGTTCACCGAAACAAAACTAACCAAAATATTAGATTTAAAAAAAATAAAATAAATACAAATTAGAAATGTTAAGCGAAATATTCATGTTTAGGCAGAAATATTACTGGAAATTAAATCTAAATAGTACTAAAAAAAATAATAATAATAACATAAATGACAAAAGTACAAAAAATGACTATAACTTAAGCTAAAATAAAAACAACAATAAAAACAAACTAAAAAAAAATATATCAATATGAATATATTAATATTAATGAAATACTATAAAAGTACACAATTAATTACAAATATTGTTTTGGCAAGTAACTTAAGTTTAAGCATTAAAACAATAAATGAAAAAAATAAAAATAAATAAATAAATAGATAGATTAAAGCCAAATAATAAAATGGCAAAAGCACGTACAACTACTTAAAACTTAAAATAAAACTTAATTTAAAATGACGACTGAAACTATAAAAATAAAATCGTATTAATATAATAAAAAAAAAAAAACACTTGTTAATAAAACAATTATTAGAATATTAAAAAAGTTTAAGCAGTAGAATTACACACTGAAATAAAAACTAAAAATGAAATAAAAATAAATTAAACCTAATGAGTAATTAAAAATAAACTAATAAAAATCGCTAATTATATGAAAATAATTCATAAAAATGAATCAATTTAATTAAAATGCAAACAGAAAATAAAAATGAAGCAGCAAATAAAAAAATTAAACGAGTAATAAAAAATAAAACAAAAACTAATGCAAACAGAAAATAAAAATGAATAATTAAACCTAATGAGTAATAAAAAATAAAACAAAAACTAACAAAAATCACTAATTAAATAAAATAAATTAATAAAAATGAACGAATCAATTTAATTAAAATGCAAACGGAAAATAAAAATAAAGCTATTAATAATATATAAGAATAAAAATATTGTATAAATGTATAAAATTATATACTGTAATAGTTTTTCAAATGAATTAATTAAAAACTATAATATAATTTAAAATGAACTTAATGGCACATATATGATATAAAATAACACTGGTGGGAAAAAACATTTGGTTAGTTTGGTTTATATTTTTGTGCTGTGATTGGCCTAAAATGTTTACATTCTTTGTGTAAACCTGTCGCATCTGTTCAGCACATGCTGGTAAACATTCTGAATGCATGTGAGGTAAATCTAGAGGCTAATATTTATTTGCAGCGTGATGAAGCGCTTCTCCCTGAAGAGCGGCGTATATTCAGCGGCAAACAAAGTCATCATTAGTCTTTTTCCTCGTTAGTCTCTTGCTCTCGTGGCGTCTCTGAGGGCAGCGGATGGACAGCAGATGCTGCTTTATCCTTCACAGGTACACTGATGAATATTCATGAGTGTGTGGTGAGTGGGCGGGGCCTCGTGACTCTTTCACACAACGTGGCACTACTGCTGAACTGACAGCGCTGTTATGCTCTCGTCTCCATGACTGCAGGAGTTGTGGAAACCATGGCAACTCATCAGTGTGTAAGCGCAGGCTAACGCTGGATTCACAGGAGCAGCTCAACGCCATTCAGCTGCTGAGAGCGAATGTGGGGCGCATTACATTTATTATAGCCATTTATCGCAATTTAGTACAATCCAAATGGCATCATAACCAATCAAAGTTAAAGAAGCTAATGTTCTGAAATTAGACTGAAAGACTCTGAAAGTAGTTCACCTACTTCACTATTCTGCCAACATTTACTCACTTCTGTGTCATAAAAAAGGTTTTTTTTTTTTTTTAAAGAACATTTATGGTCTAAACAACATTGGACCCCATTCACTTTCATTATATGGATAAACTTATCTTAGAAGATAACACTTATTTCAGTCATGAAGGAATCATATTTTGGAATCACAACAAAGTTTTAATTTCAGTATTTTCACTATCTTATTTCCAGTGTTTTAAATATTCTGAATTAGTTTTTATTTTGTTATTTATTTATTTTTATTGTTATTTTATAGTTTTACGAAGAGTTAAAGTTTCAGTAATTCTAAGTGCCTTGCAATTTATATTAAAAAAAAAAAAAAAAATCACATTTATTCATTATTGTTACTACTACTATTATTATTATTATTTTTTATTTTTTTTATTTTTTTTTTTTACACACAAGGTTAATAGTAAATGAAAATGTGAAATGTTGCTTTGGTAACTAACTAAAAATAAGATTTTATTTTATTTTATTATTATTTCCCCCAACAATTGAAAAAAAGAAAGAAAAAAAAAGGTTTTAGTTTTAGTTAATGATAACCCTGGAATGAAAAAAAATCATACAGGTTTGGAACAACATTTTACCTTTAAATTAGATTTTTGAAGTATTAGAAAAGTATTGGAATATTAGCGTTTTAAATTAATGTAAAGTACTAGCATTTTAAATTAATAAAATCATTCAAAATGTAAAGAAAAAAATGTAATAAAATGAATTAGTAATATGAAACTAAAGTAAATATATATATATATATTTTTTTTTATTTGTTTACCTGCATGTCATGTGATCATTAACCAGCATCAGAGAACTGTAAACTCACAGATGTGTTGTTGAATTCTTGAATTATTACCTAAAAAAATACTATTTAGCTCTAATTGTGTCAATGGTTAAAAAAATAATTGTAATGATTGTGTTTTCATAACTGATTGCTGCTGTACTCGTTGTCTCTTCACCAGTGTGAAGTTTGCTCATGCAAATGTTGATGTGTTTTGCAGCCGAAAGTCTCTCCAGCTAATTTCCGACCGCGTCTCTTTCTTCTGTTTACACGCCGCTGCCGTAACACCTCTCGCTCGCGTAACTCCGGCTGATGGGTAATTAACACTCAATGTGCCAGACAGACGCAGCTAATTACAGCCTCATGATAACATGCAGATTGCCTTGACATCAAGGTGACAGGCTTTCTAATGACACGTCTGCAGGAACAACACGGCTTTGCTTCTCCTGCGCTGAATCACAGGGAGACTCTGACACGCATCAATTCTCCGTTACCCGTCGCATTCATCACCAACAAACCACTCTTTCTGTCAGTGAATTTATGATATTTCTCTTTGTGTCAATGTCACTGGAATGATAAAGGAAGTGACAGACCATTTTTCACTGGTAGACGCGCCATTCACTACTATTTTCTTAATGATTTTCTTATTTCTTAATGATTTTGAAAATTCTCCTGTGCATTTATTTGATAAAAAAAAAAATAGTGAAATATTATTACAATTTAAAATAGCTGTTTTCTATGTGAATATCTTTTCAAATTTAATTTATTTCTTTGACCAAATCTGAATTTTCAGCAGTCTTGAGTGTCACATGATCCTTCAGAAATCATTCTAATATGCTGATTTACTGCTCAACAAACATTTCTGATTATCATCAATGTTGAAAACAGTTGTGCTGCTTAATATTTTTGTGGAAACTATGACACATTTTATTTTTCAGGATTCACAGATGAATAGAAGGTTCAAAAGAACAGTATTTATTTGAAGTAGAAATCTTTGGTAACATTATAAATGTCTTTACTTGCACTTATGATCATTTTAACGTGTCCTTGATGAATAACATTAGAAATGTGCATTTTAATTTGTATTATTATTGATCAAATTATTTTTTGTAAAAAAACAAAACAAAACATTATATATATTAAAGCACATTTGAATAATAATAATAATAATAATAATAATAATAATAATAATAATAATAATAATAATAATAATAATAATGTCACCAACTATATAATTTATATTATTATTGGTAAAATAATTATTTTTTTTAAATATCTAAACACTACCACTATATAAACGTAACAAAATAATAATAATAATAATAATAATAATAATAATAATAATAAGTTGATACCAAGTAATTTATTCATTGGTTAATTATTATATATAAATTGATAGATATATTATATATATACTATATAACTTATTTTTTATTTTTTTTTTTTTTTTAAATATGTAAACACTACCACTATATAAACGTAACAAAATAATAATAATAATAATAATAATAATAATAATAATAAAATTGCATACTTGGATGACTAATAATTCTTCTTCTTCTTCTTCTTCTTATTATTATTATTATTATTAATAAATTGACTAGGATGACCACTTAGATTACTATTACTAATAACTTACTACTTATATTACTATTATTATTGGTCAAACTATTAATTTTTGCTATGTAAACACTAGTATTGTATAAATAAATAAAAAAAAATCTAATAATAATAATAATAATAATAATAATAATAATAAAATTGCATACTTGGATGACTAATTATTATTCTTATTATTATTATTATTAATAAATTGACTAGGATGACCACTTAGATTACTATTACTACTTATAACTTACTACTTATATTACTATTATTATTGGTCAAACTATTAATTTTTGCTATGTAAACACTAGTATTGTATAAATAAATAAAAAAATCTAATAATAATAATAATAACAATAATAATAATAATAATAATAATAATAATAACAACAATAAAAATGAATTGACTGGTTGGATGACTAATTAGATTATCACCCATGCCTCTTCTTTAATCCTTAAAGGCAAATAACAGGCATAAACCCCGGTCCCGTACCTGTGCGCGCCGTCTTGATGTTGACCGGCTGGAATCCTCCGTTGAGCGCCGACGAATCCATGATGTCCGAGTCGAAGTCTCTGTGGTTCTTCCGGTAGACGAACAACGCCACGATGACGGAAATGACCAAACACATGATGACGGCGATGACGATGCCCACGTACAGAGCCACGTCGTCTGTGCTGGGAGCCGCTGGACAGACAGACAGACAGAAGATCAGTCTCAGTGACTCACGGCTCATCTACAGCACTTTTATTAAAGCTGTATCAAATTAGGAGGAGATTCTATCTGCGCTCCAATATCCGTCTTCACCGATCGCTCGGGATATTAAGAACTCAAGACTTCATTACAGGTCGATGATGTATTGTAAATGTGCTGAGGACACGGATGAACACAGTCTGTACAAACATCTGCTGATGGCAAACAGGTTTGAATAGCAAACACAAACTTAACAAGAACATTCAGATCCTACATCTGGTAATGAATCAGATCATCTGCAAAAACATCAGAGCATTTACAACAGCGTCTCATCTGATCACAGCCTGAATCGGTTTTAGAATATTACTTTGACTGTTTTGATCCCAAGTCTTTTGCACTGATGTCAGGCTGAATCATTTATTTAACATGAATCATACATGAATCATCATATCTTCTGCCCAACGAGATCCAAATAAGAGGAAGTAATCAAACGAGAAAATACGACCAAATATTTTATTCACTGAATTATACTTAAATTACTGCCCCACATTTAAATTAGCTGGGAAAAAAAAAAAAAAAAAGATTTATCTATTTATGAATACATATATTAGCTACATTTATATTTGCTGGGGAAAATTTTTTTTTTATTTATTTATTGTTATATTTGCTGGAAGGTCAAACAACACATTCAAGTGAATTATTATTATTATTATTATCATTATCATTATCATCATCATCATCAGTAGTAGTAGTAGTAGTAATTTATTTGTGCAAACTACAATTATATTTTTATATTGGCTGGAAAGTAAAAAATATTAATAAAGTGAATTATTTTATTATTATTATTATTATTATTGTTAATTATTATTACATGTATAGCATTTATTTTTGCTGAAAATTCAACAATACATATATATTTTTTGTGGAATTTCCAACAAAAATGTTATTTTTATTCTTGATATTACAATTAATAATAATAAATCATTATTATTATTATTATTATTATTATTATTATTATACTGATCATATTATTATTATTATTATTATTATTATTATTATTATTAAGCACAATCGTTTATTTTTGCTGGAAATTCAACAAAAAATCGTAATAAAAATATTACTATACAATATAATATATTATAATATTATTAAAATATTATTTATAAATTTATAAACTACAATTATATTTTTATATGTGTTGGAGGGCAAAAAAAAAAAAAAAAAAAGTAAATGATTATCATTATTATTAAATGTACAGAATTTATTTGTGCTGGAAATTCAACAAAATATTGTTATTGTGAATTTCCAAAAAAATAAATTTTCTTCTTATTAATAATAATAATAATAATAATAGTAATAATAATAATAATAATATTTTTATTTTTATATTATTTTTTTACAGTCACTGAGCTAATTAAATTAGCAATAATTTATAATACTAATATTATTATTATTATATATATTTTTTTTATGTTTTTTTTGTTTGTTTTTTTTACGGTCAGTTTATTCTTGCTGGAAATGTAACTAAATTAAATTAACAATAATTTATAATAATAATAATTATTATTATTTTGATGAATTCCTAATATAAAGTATGATTTCAACTAAAAAAAACAAACATAAATCTAAAATGTATCGGAATATAAAGTTTATCACACTGCACAGAAACGTTACAAGCGTTTGTGAAATAAGGCTACATAAACTGTAAGCCCAATAAACACAGAGCATGAGAAAGATAAGTTGTGTTATGAGACGGGCAGATACGGCACAGACGTCACAAGACAGAGAGGAATAAACAGCACTGAATCAGATCTGAGACACGCACGTGTGTGTTTCTAAATCAGACGAATGTGAGTGTATGAGAATATACGCTTCAGACCAATCTTTCATCACTTTATTACGGACAACGGCCAGAAACCAGACATGTCTCTCCTCCATTCATGCTGTCACTCCTCACATCTCTTTTCACCCTCGGCTCTTTCCGTCTCGCAAACGTCCCCGTGATTATGTGGAACGGAAACTCGCCTATGCGACGTCTGACAAGCCATCATTAGAAGCAATACTTTGCCCTCATTTCCATAGAAACGGTCCCTTTGTCCCGCCGATAATTGTGAAAAATGCAATTTCCTGTCAAAGCAGTGACGGGTGTGGAAACAGCTGTAATATAAAGGTGTCCGTGGGCCTCCGGCGACAGCAAAACCTTGAGAGGCCATTGATTCCCGCATCAATACGGAGCGCAGGCACAGGCGCAGCCGACCTCCTGACTGACCAGATCAACCAATGCATGTTTCTAATTCTCTCATTTGTGTCGTATTGAACTCTCTGAGAGCCAAAACACTCGACACGAGGCACTGACACAGCGCTGCGATTCTCACATCCAGCAGCAGAGGGCGCTGCCAGCCATTAAACCCCACTGAATCTGTTCACAGCCCCATACTATTTCTGGACTAGTCATACTATTGTATGTGCCAGTGCGCATTTTCTGTAAGCATTTAACATCTAATTGAGTCACTGTGATCAAATGTTAAGAATTGCATGGCAAAAATGTCTATTAGGCTTGTAAATATATACAAATAATACTCAAAACAAAGGCAAATTTTTATAAATAACAAAAACAAAAAACATGTATTTTGAGGAATGTATCTTTAATTCAATAGTTTGTCTTAGTGCACTGACTTTTTTTCCCCCCACTTGACGTGTACAAATGTAAAAAAAAAAATTTAAAAAATAAAAAAAAAATAAGAGACAAAGTAAGTGAGAAATCTACCAGTGCAGTGAGACAAAACCAGAATTCAGAAAATGTCAGAAAAAAGTCTTAATTATGTAGTGTTGCTTTCAAGCTGGACCTTCTTGTTTTTATTTATTTTTTTTATTTATTGTTGTTTTTATTATTATTATTATTATTATTATGATGATTACTACTACTACTACCTTATAATATATTATATTAGAATTCATTTTTAATAGAATATTTTTATTACCATTATAATTAATATCATTAATCTCTCAAAAAAACTGAGCCCATTTTTATTTTATATTATTTATTTAGTTTGTTTTATTTTACACCCTGATTCATTTTATTTAATTATTTTATATCCTGATTCCTCTTCTTTTTTTTTCATCCTGACTCGTGTTATTTCATTCTACAGTCAGATTCCTGTTTTTATTTTTTTAAACTTATTCATTTTATTTTATTTTTATTTATTTATCTCATTTTATACCCTGAGTCCTCTTATTTTATTTTATATCCTGATTCATGTTATTTTATTTTACAGATTCATTTTATTTTTATTTAAATATTTTATACCCTAATTCATGTTATTTTATTTTACATCCTAATTCCTGTTATTTTATTTTATTTTACACTCTTATTCATTTTATTTTATTGTTATTTAATTATTTTATTTTATATCCTGAATCCTCTTATTTTATTTTATATCCTGATTCATGTTATTTAATTTTATTTTATTTTACACTCTTATTTCCTTTTATTTTATTTTATTTTATTGATATCCTGATTTGTTATTTTATTTATTTTACCCTGATTCCTGGTTAGATATTTTAACTCTCATTTTTAACTTAAAATAAGACAAGAAAAAGGAAGGATTACTTTGGGGGGGAAAAAAATAAATAAATAACAGAAATTGCTAACAAATTGCACACATAATTAAAAAAACAAACAAACAAAAAACAAGTAACAACAGGGTTATTATAGTTAACTAAAAGTAAAACATTTCAGTTACATCAAATAATAGCAACAACTGAAATAAAATATTTTTGTATTTAGTACTAAAATAAATAAAAGGTAAAACTTTAAAAAGCACAGCGCAAAAAATAAAACAGTTGCTATGCCAACTTGCTACTGTAAACAAAGCTTGCAACGCTTGCCCCGCCTCTGGAGTCTTCTGATTGGTCCACTCATTGATGAGCAGCACTTTGTATAAAAGTTTAAATTCTTTAAACCGACGCAATGTCTTAAAAACGTGGCGCTCATGTGCGAGACATGCGTGCAAACAGTCATGAATGTCCGTCTAGTGCATGTTTACGTAGAGAAACAATGGAAAAGAAGTGCATTGGAATGTAAAAACGCATTCTGTGTGAAAGGCTTCTAAGAGTGTTTTGTACTGGGCTGGAATGTAATATTAAATCAATGAGCCCTCAGTAGACGTCAGTGTAGAGTGTGTAGTGTGCAGTATGCTGTCAGTGTTTGTGCTGATGATGTAAAGTGTCTACTCTATTATGTATATTGTTTTATGAGCGAGCTGTAATAACCTGCCGTGAGCTTTCATTCAGATGAACCTGCAGTTTCTTCCCATGATTAAACGTGTACATGCGTGTGGCCCGTCCTCGGAGTGAATCCGGACACTGAGTGTGATCACGCGTGTGTGTGTGTGTGCATGCCTGCAGCTGCTGAGCTTTTAAAGGTAGCAGCAATCAATGTCACGATAAGCGCCGCACGGCCCCTCGTAGAGTTTAATCACTGTGACATTACGAATTAATCTCACTAATGTGAACGCTGCCCTCTAAAAGCAGACGCTCTGACCTGCAGCTCCACTCCAGCGTCTGCAACACACGGCTGAAAACACAAAGAGCTTCACATCTGAACACGCAAACACAGAGTATGTGATTAATCAAGGGGGAAAACTGAACTGCGATTTTTCAGATTAAAAAAAAATATTGATTAAAATAGCAGTATGCAATGTAAAAATAAAAGTGCCAGGTTTGCTATGATTATTTGTTCGGCTAAAAACTTTCTGATTGTATATCAGTGTAATTAAAAATCATTATTATTATTACTATTATAAAGATATGAAGAGGTTTATTTTTATTATTATTATTTTTTTTCAAAAATCACGTTTTTTTATTATGTTAGGTTGTTTTTATTTTGTTAGTAAGCTGTATTTTTATTTTATTTATTTATTTTTTTAAGTTATTTTGACAATCAAAATAACCCAACTGCAGTTTGACAGATTATTTGGAATGCACAATGAAAAAACATGATTTTTGAAAATTGTTAAAAACTGAGTTACACGTTTTTGAAAATGAACTCTTCATATGTAAAACATAAAAATATTAAATGTTATTAAATTACTAAATAAAATTACTATACTATACCAACATTACTATTATTACTAAATTAAACATCAAAAACAATAAAAAAAAAACTTATTGTAAAGAAAATAATAAAATAATTAGTGCTGGGGAATGATTAGTTGCGATTAATCGCATCCAAAATAAAAGTTTTTGTTTAGATAATATGCATGCGTGTACTGTGTATATTTAGTATGTATAAATACAAACACATGCATGGATGTAATTAAGAAAAAATATATTATGTTTATATATATCAAAATATATAAACAAATATATATACATACAAGTAAATATTCTCAAAATATATACTGTATGTGTGTGCATTTATATATACAGAAATGCACACAGTACATATTATCTAAACAAAAACTTATTTTGGATGTGATTAATCACAATTAATCGTTGCACAGCACTAAAAATAATGCAATAAAAATAGAAAAGGAATATTAAAATATTACTTTTACTACTATTGTATTATTTCACTGTAAAACATAGTATTTAAGAAAAACAATTATTATTGCTGTTATTACTATAAAAAAATGTTAAACAAGAAATTACTATTGTGATATTTCACTGTGCAATAAAAAGCAAGTATTTAAAAAATAATTTTATTATTGTTATTAACATTATTAATACTACTACTAATATTTAAATTTATTATATATTTATAATTATTATATAACGTTATACACAAATATTTGTATATTTTTATTTATAAATATTTAATAAACAAAAAAATAAATATTAGTACTGTAATATTTACCTGTGAAACAAAAGGAAAAAAAAAAAAAAATGTATTTAGGAAAAATAATACTACAATAATCATTTGATTTTACAGTACAACAGTGAAATACTAATATTTACTTATTTTATTTATATTTATATTTACTTAATATTAATATTTATTTATTTTCTCTTTTGAGGATAACAGACTTTTTACAAGTGCTTCTCATTGTAAATTTAGGAAGAATTTGTGTGTTATAAGTGACCCAAACTCTGTCTTTATCTTTCTTTACAAAAACGTATGTTTAGCAGAATGTTCACAGTTCATATAATGAACATGGATTGTTTTTTTGTATTGTTAGGATTTAAAAATGACAAAAAAAACAGGGTTGAAACAATACGAAGGTAAATGAATGACAATTTTCTCTTTTTCTGCCTGAAGAATTACTCTAAACAAAATCCTGAAAAAGGAAGCTGCTAAACTTCTGTAGGATGGTGAATTCGACCCGTTCGGAGACGGCATGCGGTTGAGGACTGGGATACGGTCGTGAGCGCGAGAGGAACTGATCCTATCGATCTCTGTGTGATCTGAGGGAGCCTGCGGGCCAGAGAGACACCGGCTAACGGCCTTTGATTATCTGCCAGACTTTAGCCCCAGAGGCGGCCCTGCGTTTCCACACTCGCACCCGCACCGCATCCCAAACGAGAGAGAGAGAGAGAGACAGAGAGAGAGAGAGAGAGAGAGAGAGAGAGGAGAGAGGAGAGATGACCTGTGCGGACGGCCAGCAAACACACAGATCTATTCCTGGTCATTTGGACGACACAGATACTCCCTCATTTCTCTCCAAACTCAGAGATCTTCTGTATTATTCATAAACTTCCACCATTACACTCCATGATGCACAAATCTATTCCTGGTCAGTCGGCTGACTGCTTAAATGATACATTAACATGAGAAATGTTTCCCAAGCAGCTAGCTCAAATGATACGTTTTTCTTTTTTATTTCAGTTAATGTTCAAATAGTTATTCAGTGCTATTTTAGTAGCATTAACATGTTTGGTGTATATATATTTAAAATTATTATATATTTATAAGTATTATATAACGTTATACACAAATATTTGTATATTTTTACTATAAATATTTAATAAACAAAATAAGAAATATTAGTATTGTAATATTTACCTGTGAAACAAAAAGAAAAAAATTTAGGAAAAAAAATACTACAATAATCATTTTATTTTACATTACAATAGTGAAATTACAATACTAATATTTACTTGTTTTTTTTTTTTCTCTTTTGAGGATAACAGACTTTTTAGAAGTGCTTCTCACTGTAAACTTAAAAAGAATTGGTGTGGTATAAGTTAAAAGTTATTTTTTTTATCCTAAATAAATAAATAAATAGATAGATAGATAGATAGATAGATAGATAGATAGATAGATAGATAGATACTGCTTTAAATTGTTGTTTTCCAAAAAAAAAAAAAAAAAAAAGTTTGCTGTTTAATTTAATTGCATTTTTGGTTTTCAATTTATGTCATATTAAAAGACAAATTACTTTCACCCCAAATACTAATTAGTTGTAATTCTACAATTTTAAAATTTGCCACTATCCCAGGTTTTGCCCAAACGTGCAAAAAACAATCAAATTTAATATGCTCCCTTATTCTTTTATATATTTTAATATGTACAAGTCAGAACAAGCGTGTTGTTTTACATAAATATTGTTACACTCAATGACAAAAGTAACATTATTTAAAATTTTTTGAAACCTTAAAAGTAGACACTTTACTTACATTTAATGTGCTTTCTAGGGACATAAAATTACCTATGTAAATTATGTACGTAACTTGCGTAAATGTCTTATTTATTTATATAAACTTATAATAAAAAAAGCAAAAAAAAAAAAAAAAAAATACAAATTATATATATAGATATAGATAGAAATATATAGATAGATAGATAGATAGATAGTTAAAGTATCAGTGATTGCATGTCATTTTTGTTTTCAGTTTTGAGTTGTATTGAATATAAAAAAAATACAAAATAAATAAAAATAAATAAAATATTCTGATATATTTTATAAATATAAAATTATTATTAATTTAATTACTAATATTTATATTATTGTAACACTACTCTCTCTCTTTTCAGTCAGTATTTTTATTTATTTATTTTTGTCTTATTTCAAGTCAAAAACAAGAGTTAAAATATACAAAAATCCTAAAAACAAGTAGGTTTGTTTTAGAAGCAACACTGCATAAGATATTAAGACTTGTTTCTGACATTTCCTGAATATAAATCTGTTTCGTCTCACTGCACCAGTGGATTTCTCACTTATTCTGTCACTTATTTTAACTTCTTTTCACTTGAATCTACCAGTGCAGTATGACAAAATACACCTGTATTCAAGAAACATTCTTCTTTAAAAGTAAGTAGTGTTGCTTCTGAACTACATTTATTTTGTTCAGAGCATCATTTTCTGTTGTTGGTCAGTCGGCTGACACGGATACTCGCTCGTTTCTCTTCTGTATTATTCATACGCTTCCAACATTACCCTCGTATGTTGCTATCTTTAACAAAGATATCAGAGTAAACGATGACTCTCTACAGGAGCATAAAGCCGTTCATATTCCGGCCCGTACGGACAGGGTCGAATCGAGCGGAGTGATGAAAGTCCGCCGATATCATCTGAGCGTGCAACTCTCCCGTCCGGTGCTCGTACTTTGATGATAAAGCGGCACACTCAGTGGGGTGAGCGCTAAAATGTATCGCTGAGATTAATACATTTCTTTGAACATGAGGGACTGTAGGTAGAAGAGCGAGAGAAAAAAAAAAAAAGAGACAGAGAGAGAGAGAGAGAGAGAGAGAGAGAGAGAGAGAGAGGAAAACAGGCTGGAAATGAAAAGCATTATTGAGCGGTTGCGCTGGAGAGACGGCCGAGAGACAGACACATTTCCTCAGCCGGCGATCACAGCAGCCATGTGTGAAAGAGACGCCCAGGGCTTCAGGTGCCGAGAAGAGCCGCTCCACATCACCAAACACACACACACACACACACACAGCTGCAGAGTTCATTTCATTAACATTACCAGCAAAACGAGCTGTAACCTAATTCAGTTCTTTCAATTTTTTCATTTACTTCATCTTATTTACTTTGTTTTGTCTATTTCTGTTAGTAAAGCAACAGATCACACCAAAACGAACATTCAGGGTGTTTCGAACCTGTTTGACTTTATACAGGAAACATATTGACTCTAAACACTGACTTTCATTGCTCGGGCAAGAAAACTCGGAGACATTTGTGTTTTGAACAACATGAGGGTGAGAAAATGGTGACAGTATTATATTTTGGGGTGAACTATCCCTTTAAGTCTGTGATATGAAGGATTAATATTGTAAATAAGCAGATTTATGCAGCTTAAACCAGACTAAGTTGACTTGATGGACTTATCTGGTCTAAGATGGTCTCCCAGGCTTGATACAGACACAAAACCCTTGGAAAACAAGCAAAACAGATCAGACTGGGTGAGCAAACCTGTGCAGCCTAAGCCATTTTGGTGATGTATTCTGGTCTGTTTTGTTGGTCTCAGCTGGTTTAAATGGTCCCCATGGCTCAATACAAGCCCAAAACCTTCGTAAAACCAGCAAATAGGTAAACAAAGCAACTTGGACTGTATAGTGTCTAGAAATGTCTAAGCCAGTTTAGACCACATTAGACATGAATTCCGGTCTGTTTTGCTGATTTCAGCTGATCCAAGCTGGTTTAGGCAGTCAACCAAGCGTGATACAAGCTCAAAACCCCTCTAAAACCAGAAAAACAGACCAGACTAGGTGACCAAACCACCTTAGACTGTCTAGTCTGGTCTGTTTTGCTTGTATCAACCTATGGAGTCCATCTAACCTCCTTAAACTGTCTAGTCCATGACGATTTGGTCACCCAGTCTGGTCTGTTTCGCTGAATTTAGAAGGGTTTTGGGCTTGTATCAAGTTTCAGACACCATCTAAGCCAGTTCAGACCAGCTTAGACACATATTCTGGTTTATTTTGCTGGTTTCAGCTGGTCTAAGCTGATTTAGATGGTCAACCAAGTGTAATACAAGCCCGAAACCCCTATAAAACCAGCAAAACAAACCAGACCAGTCGACCAAACCACCTTAGACTATCTAGCCTGGTCTATTTTGCTTACATCAAGCGTAGGAGTCCATCTAACCTCCTTAAATTGTCTAGTCTATAATGATTTGGTCACACAGTCTGGTCTGTTTTGCTGGTTTTAGAAGGGTTTTTGCGCTTGTAACACATCTCGGAAGTCACCTAAGCCAGTTCAGTCGAGCTTAAACACATATTCTGGTCTGTTTTGCTTATCTCAGCAGGTCTAAGCTGGTTTAAATGGTCTCCCAGGCTTGCTACAAGCCCAAAACCTTTCTAAAACCAGCAAACCAGACCAGCCTAGGTAAACAAAGCACCTTCGACTGTATAGTGTCTATGACTGTCTAAGCCAGTTCAGACTGCTTTAGACATGTATTCTGGTCAGTTTTGCTAGTTTCAGGTGGTCTACGCTGGTTTAGATGGTCACCTGAGCTAAATCCAAGCCCAAAACCCTCTAAAACTAGCAAAACAGAATAGACTAGTTGACCAAACCACCTTAGACTGTCTAGTCTGGTCTGTTTTGCTTCTATCAAGCCTAGAAATCCATCTGACCTTCTTAAACTGTGTAGTCTATGATGATTTGGTCACACAGTCTGGTCTGTTTTGCCGGTTTTAGAAGGGTTTTGAGCTTGTATCAAAGTTGAGAGACCATCTAAGCCAGTTCAGACCAGATTAGAAATGTATTCAGGTCTGTTTTGCTGGTTTCAGTTGGTTTAAATGGTCACCTGAGCTAAATCCAAGCCCAAAACCCTCTAAAACTAGCAAAACAGAATAGACTAGTTGACCAAACCACCTTAGACTGCCTAGTCTGGTCTGTTTAGCTTGTATCAAGCCAAGGAGTTCATCTAACCTCCTCAAACCGTGTAGTCTATGATGAGTTGGTCACCCAGTCGGGTCTATTTCGCTGGTTTTAGAAGGGGTTTGGGCCTGTATCACATCTCGGAGACCATCTAAGCCAGTTCAGACCAGCTTAGACACATATTCTGGTCTGTTTTGCTGGTTCAGCTGGTCTAAGCAGGTTTAGACAGTCAACCAAGCTAAATACAAGACCACAAAGATTAGGTCACCCAGTCTGGTCTGTTTTACTGGTTTTAGAAGGGTTTTGGGATTTTATCAAGTTTTGGAGATCATCTAAACCAGCTTGGACCATTTTAGACCAGTTAAGACCATCTTAGACTAGTTTAAGCCGTTTTTCAGATTCTTCAGAAGGAAAATGAGATGGTATGAACAGAGAAAAAGAATAAGGAGGAAACGAGGAAGGTTTGGAGACGCATGCAAACAGAAATCAATGAAATGAAGGACTCACATGGATGTGGCAGAGCATTGCTCTTGTCTGTGTGTTCGGAGGACTTCTGATATAAGGAACCTTTGGGAGAGAGGGAGGGATGGAGGGTGAGGGATGAAAATCAAATTCAACACAATCGGATTGAACAAAATCAAACAAGCCAACAAAGACATGAGCGATGACGGCGGCCGCGGCAGATTCTTCTCCATTTGGTGTCACTTTCACCCTCTCTTGGACTCCTCCTGCAGACAAACGACGCACGAGCGAACGCCACCATCCGTCAGCTGCGTTTTAGTGCTTCATTAGAACTAACGAGCCAGCGGGATGGATGGTTTTAAGCTGATAAACAGTCCCGGAGTCAATGAGTCAAAAGCACTCACAGGCTCACATCTGACACACGGACATGAGGAATCGGCCTCTCCGCTGCACTCTGAGACGAGCCGGACGCTATTAGAGCAGAGACGCCCGCTAATGTAGCATGAGCAACGGCACTAAATCACACCCGCACTGACTCCAGGAGCCCGACGGGCCCGAGACTCAAGCGTATCTTCATATCGAGGGAGAGAGCAAGCAAGAGCGTTCGGCCGCAGGGCTGCATTTCCATCAAACGCTTCGATGCTGCAGATTTCTTTCCTGCATTCTCTACTGAAAAAGGAAGTTGAGCGAAACAGCATGCAAGAAAAGAAACTAAAGACACGTTTGGATGTAGAAAACAGGCAAATAATGACGCCTCGGATAGGAGAGGCAGACAGGTAGATACATCAATGGACAGGAAAATCAATGTGCTGATGGATGGAGCGTTTGTGTGCATGTGATTGAACGGGACAGAGGAACACAGAGACGCTGTGCTGTGACGAACACATGACCTCTGACCCTTCTGCTGTGAGTCTTTCTGCAATGAGACTATGAATCTCACAAACACTGTTAGGTCATGTCAACCCAAAATGAAGATGAAAAAGAAAGAAATTATATTTTACATAAACTGATAGAGGACCACCGTGACATTTTCATGCCAATCAAACAGCTTAAATTCTCACCACTGTAATGCAGATTTTTGTTTTTTAATTTAAATAATTTACAAAAGTTAAACAATGAAAGTTAAAGAACGCATAAATGCAAAACAATACATTTATTATTATTATTTTTATTTAAATTATTTATTTTTACAAAAGTTTAAAATTTAAATTAAAATGAAAGGATGTATAACTACAAAACACAAATATGTATTATCATTATTATTATTTAACTTAATATTTATTTATTTGTTTGATTGTTTGTTTTGCATTACATTAATGAGAAAGGGAAACCGCCATGAAAATAATATCACAATGCAAAAATATGATTCATATATTCATAATTTTGCATGTTCAGTATAAACAAATTATTTATAAATTCTAACAAAAAAAAATGTATTTATTCATTTATTTATTTTAGTGGACCACTGTGACATTTTCTTGCAAACCAAATTCTCACCACTGTAATGCAGATTTTTTTTTTTAATTTAAATAATTTATTCATTCACAAAAGTTAAAAATTAAAATGAAAATTAAAGGATGTACAAACAGAAAACAATACAAATATTTATTATTTTATTACATAATGTATTATGCAATATATTACTGTATTATATGTATTATATAATGCATTTATTTACAAAAGTTTAAAATTAAAATAAAAAGTAAAGGATGTATGAATGCAAAACTACGAATATTATTATTATTATTATTAATTTAAATTATTTATTTATTTATTTATTTACAAAAGTTTAAAATTAATGTAAATTAAGGGATGTATAAATACAAACTGCAAATATTATTATTATTATTATTATTATTATTATTATTAATATTATTATTATTATTATTATTTAACTTAATATTTATTTATTGGTTTGTTTTGCATCACATTAATGAGAAATGTGATGTCACAATCCAAAAATATAACAAATTCATATATTTAAAATTTAGCATGTTCAGTGTTCAGTATATACAATTTATTTAAAAATACTAACAAAAAAATATATTTTTTTGCACGTTCAGGTCACGTTAAAACCCACAATGAAGAGAAAAAATATATTTTACATAAACAATGAATCCTGATTACTTTCATGCCAATTAAACAGCTCAAATTCAGTTTTTGTTTTAGTTTAGTTATGCATTTTATTCACTGAAGTGAAATAAACAAATAAATAAATAAATGCGATACAAAAACACAATGTTGATGCATAAATACTTACAAAACATAATTAAAAATAATCAATTAAAGTACTTTTTTTCCTGCACTACACTAATAATAATTTAATGGGAAATGAAAACAAAACCTAAATATAAATCTAAGATGGTCTTCGCTGGTCTTCCAGGCCTGATACAAGGCCAAAACCCTTCTGAAACCAACTAAACACACCAGAATGGGTGACAAAACCACCACAGACTACCTAGTGGTTTGGTCAGAGTCTGGTGGTTTGGTTTGGTTTCCACAGACAAACCCCAAACCTACTTTAAAACCACCTAAATAAATCACAATAGGCGACCAAACCATCTTAACCAGCGTAGACCAGCAAAACGGATGCCCATGCTTAAAACAAGCCCAAAACCAAAGAAAATCTCATTTTCTTTATCATTTTTAGCATTTCAGCATAAATACATGAGTTTGTGTAGTAATGTGTGAGCTGGCAATGTTCTGCCTTGATTTAAAAAGGGTTTGTTTCTCTATCTACTGAATATAATGAATAAAACAGACTGCAATGGTACAGCCATTGATACATGCCACCATACTGAATGATTTCAACGATATTTTCATAGTGTTTTGTGTTAATGTTTTCGGTCTGTTCTTATGAAATGTAAAGGTGAGGGCATCGCTGCAAATATTAGGTTTCATACTGCAAAAAATTTGCCCAAGATCTAGTTTCTGGAAGAAAAAGCCGGCGTTTGCCCTTGTGTTTGTCGTGCCCTTTCTGCAGATCGATATGTCAAGAAAATGTCATCTGTCTGTGCGTTAAGTAAGCAAAGCCCTGAAAAGAAACATCATAAGAAAGTAAGACAGAAGCGGAGCGGACGAGCGATCGAGCGCACGACTCGCAGCTGCAGCGCGAAAGGTTAAAACTATAGAGAATAACGCTTAAATTCAATCTGCCACTGCAGGCCAAACACAATCTGAGCACTTTACAAACTCAAAAAGCAAATAACTTTCGAACTCGGACTGGAGGATGCCATTAGAGCAGAGGAAACGTCCCATAAACGCTTCCCAACGGCACGAACTCGCACTCCTGCTGGATGAGTCGAGTTCACGTATCAAGTGTAATTCATGCCCAATGATATTTGCAATAATGTGAGCTTTCAGATAATGTGGATTTCTGCTAAACGGCCAGCGGAGCGGTCATTAGCATGCACATAAGTGGTTTCACCCTTTTAGCTGGAGAAAGGGGGAAAAAAATCAATCAAGGGAAGTGAGCCTAAATCTATAACGTTATGGGTTTTATATTCCTCACAAACGGGCCATCAATCTGAGCACGACTAATGCTCCCACAATGCATTTCACCGGGAAAATAGGAAGATTCAAATGGCAGAGAAATGACTTCAGTATCTGAGATCACAGCCGTTCCTGAAAGCTCACTTAACAACTCAACCAACACATGCTGTGGTCATTTACTACTACACAGACCAGAGCAAAACCACCGTGTTCTTTCAAATCAGCGTTTAAAAACAACATTCTGCCTTACTGCTTTATAAACAGTCTCATAAATTGTAATATCTTGAGAGAAAATGAATACAAGATTAGTTTGCATTGTGACGATCAAATTTCACTGTATTTATCTTTAGTGTAATGCAAAAAATAAATAAATAAATAAATAAATAAATAAAAATAATAATGCACTGAAATTAAGCTTGTAAAAATGTAGAAAATTCTAAAAACAAATCAAAAAATAATCTAAGCAAATGCAAAACTGAATAATGATATAAATTATTTTTTGTATTACAATAATGATAATTTTGGGGGAAATGTGATCATCGCAAGGGAAAAAAAAATCTTAAAAAAAATAAAACAAAACTGAAAAACATTTTAAAAGCGTAAACGCAAGTAAATTTATTTTTCTGCATTACACTAAACAAATACAGGGGAAATGCGATTAATTGTCAATGCAAACTAATCTTGTATTCACTCTCTAACTATTAAAAATTAATGAAGAAACATTTCTGATATCTAAAAAGTTTTTATTATTGATGTTTTTATTATTAATGTTTCTTGAACAGCAAACCAGTATAGTTTAATACTTTAAAAATACTTAAATGCTAATTTTTTTTTTATTATTATTATTTTTTTTTTGCTACACATTACACTAATCTTGGGGAAAATGTGATTAACTGCCACAATTCAAAATATAATATTCATTTACTTAATAAATTGAAAAAAATAATTAATAATAAAATATAAAATAATAAAATAAAATTAAAATAAAATAAAAAAGATAATTAAAATAATGAAAATAAAATAAAACACTCCTGAAGTCTAAGAACTGTTTTCAACATTGATAATGGATCCCAGCATGCAGTGGTCATTGAAAAGAGCTGAGTATAGCAGTAAAAATTGCAGTATAAATTGTAATAAATAAATAAATAAATAAATAAATTAAGTAAGTAAGTTAGTTAAGTAAGTAAAATGAAATGAAATGAAATTATAAAACAATAAAATAAAATAAAATAAAAAAAAACGAGCTTCTGTTTTTTAACACCAATAATGGATCCCAGCATGCAGTGGTCATTGAAAAGAGCTGAGTTAAGCACTAAAAACTGCAGTATAAATTGTAACAAAATAAAATATAAAATAATGAAATAAAATGAAATTTTAAAACAATAAAATAAAATAAAAATCATTGTTATAAGCAATGATAATTATCAGAAATGTTTTTTAAGTGGCAAATCAGCATATTAGAATGATTTCTGAAGGATCATGTGACACTGAAGACTGGAGTAATGATGCTGAAAATTCAGCTTTGATCATAGGAATAAATTACATTTTACAATATATTCACATAGAAAACAGCTATTTTAAATTGTAATAATATTTCAATATTTTTACAGTTTTTCATGAAACAAATGCAGCCTTGGTGAGGAGAAGAGACTCTTTCAAAAACATTGAAATCTTAATGATTTCAAACTACCATGCTATATACTAAAGCACCACGATACAGCATCACTGTACCACGGTATCACCAGTCATTGCAATAATTGGATAAACATATAATGTATTATAAATCCTCCCATGATCCATTGAAATGCAGTTTGTAAAACATTCCTGAAGTCAAAGAAGCATCAGACGCACACAGACGGACGGACGATTCCTCCGAGGCTCCGATCAATACACCGATTAACACTCGCTCATCATTTATACGCTAAAATGAAACTGGTAATTAGATTCCTGATTATCATTAACGACGTTTGATTCAATCTGCTCTGTATCTCGGCGACCCCTGGCCATTTCATTTTCATGACCTAATCAAAATGAATATGAAACTCCACGATTATTAAAACAGACAGACGCCGTTTCGCCCTCAACAAACGCATTTATTACTGGGGAAACGGTTTTGTTTTTGTGGTTGCAGTCAGCCTGACTTCTCGTTTTCAGAAGACTGATGAGACAGAGAGACGGAGAGAGAGAGAGAGGGAGCGAAGGGAGGATTAGCAGATAAACACGGGACGCGTCTCTTCAGAAGAGGAAAACATTTGGTTTCAAATCTCCTCTGGCCTTCACAACCTCTGCATGTATAATCAATGACAAACAGCAGAGACTCAAGTTACTGTTTCACTGGATGAACTAAACGGAAAAACACGGAAAAAGATCCCGTCCCGACCGCAGCTGGAACGCTCTGGATTTTCCCACCGAGCTGCTGGAGCAAACGCAAAGCCTTTGTCATCATTCACTCACTCTTTAAACTCGCACGCTGTGATTTTTACTGCTTCACTCAGCTCTTTTCGATGACCACTGCATGCTGCGATCCAAACAGACAAGAAACAACTATAACAGAAGTCTGTTGTTTTTTTGTACTTTATGGATCCTGACAGCTCACTACAGTACTTGCAGTGCTTCTGTTGTATGGAAAAGGGCAGCGTGAACATTCAGCTAAACTATTACTTTTGTGTTTCACAGTCTACGAGTTTGGAATGTGAATAAATGATTAGATTTAGGTGAGCTATCCCTTTAAATCCAGAGCTTTTTAATATTATTTTTTTTTTTATTTTAATTTTTAAATAATTAAAAAATGTATAGCTTTTTAATCAAGCTTTAATTTTTAATTAAATATTTAATTATTAATGTAAAAATAATAAAAATAATCAATAATTTAAAAAAAATAACTAAATTCACTTACATTATTTTTTACATTTTAATGCAAATAAAATACTATATATATATATATATATATAAACAAACTGGAACCAAAATTGTATGGAAAACTATTTCTTTTTGTGTTTTACAGAAGTCAGTCAGTCTACTTGGCCAACATACCTCTTGACTGAGGTATGTTGGCCAAAAAAAAATATTGCATTACATATAATTATTAAAATATAAAAATAAGCTTAAATAAGCTTTTAATTAACAACTTAAAAATAATTTAAATACAAAAAATTAATTAAATAAAAATAAAAACTCAATTGTTTTTTAACAAAATTCACATGTTAGTTTTTACATTTCAGTGCAAATAAAATAAAATAAAATAGTATGGAAGAGAGCAGCATGAACATTCAATAAAAACTGTTTATTTTTAGTTGAACTATCACTTTAAATCAGAGTTTCCCAAACCTTTTATTACAAAGGGACAAAAATCAAACTTGACTGAGGGGCACTGGCCTAAAATAAATATTGCATTATATACAATTATTAAAATATAAAAAATATTTTTTTTTATTAAAAAAAAAAAAATTATATATATATTAATTTAACTATTAATTTAAATCATTTAAATAAAATGAATTAATTTAAAAAAATAATAATTTTGTAAATAATTTTTTAAAGTTCACTTATATTAGTTTTTTACATTTCAAATAAAAAAAATAAAAATAAAATAAAATAAAAACTGGAAAAGAAACTAAGGAAAAGAGTGCCATGAGCATTAGACTAAGCTATTTATTGTGTTTTACAGAAGTCAGTTAGTCTACTGTTTTGAGATGACACAACAGTGATTAAATAATTAAAAAAACTAAATAATTGGTGATTAAAAAATTAAAATAAATTATAAATTTTTATTTTAAAATTAATAGGTTTTTAATTAAGCTTTAATTTTTAATTAGGTTTTTATTTATTAATTAAAAATAATTTAAATAAAAAATAATTAAAATTTAAAAAAATAACGTAAATAATCTTTTAGTAAAATAAATAAAATAAAATAAAAATTAACTGGAAACAAAATTGTATGGAAAAGCGCAGCATGAACATTTAACTATTTCTTTTGTTTTACAAAAAGTCATTATTGTGATTATTTTTAGGTGAACTATCACTTTAAATCAGAGTTTCCCAAACCTTTAAAAACAAATGTTGCATTTTATCCAACTATATAAAAATGTATTAAACATTTTAAAATAATTAAACTTTAAAAAAAAGTGTTTACATTATTTTTAATTGAATTCACTTATTATTATTATTATTATTATTATTATTATTATTATTATTATTATTATTATTATTATTATTACAACATTTCAGTGCAAAAATGAAACGAAAAAAAATATTAATAAGAATGATGAGATGCCAAATCAAAAAACTGATTTTTGTCATCTCTGCTTTAAATGAATGATTACAGAAGAATAAGAGCTGGAACAGGTTTTATCTTCTGTTTTTCCACTTACATGAGCTTAAAACGTCTTCTGAGTGGAGGAATCATAAAACGGCTTGTCAACACGTATAATTGCCTTCACAAGAAAAACAGCTGAGAGCGAGTCTGAGCGGCTGTGATTTTCCTCTCTCTGACTCCTGCGCTTTTTAAAATAGGGTCTAAATCATAGTAATCATAGACGTGGAGCAATTATGAAACTTGTGTAAGTACGATATAATCACTTATCATTATTTTAAATATAGCAGCTGAATGCCGGACGGCGTGTGGAGTTTCACATCACACAGACTATATTTACACCGACCAACAAAGACTCACAGTGTTTCTCCAACACGACAATCTATCTCAAACCAACCCGTCAGACGAGGACATGATAAAGATCACGTTCTCTTTCAGTCTATAAAAACATATAAACATCCCTAAAAAGCAAATATACGCAAGATAAGACCTGTTTTTCTTATCCTATTATTTCTTCTAATTTTAGTCTAAAGCTCTATGAATGTTGTTCGATTCACACTTTATTAAAAATTTCTTTAAAAAAAAAAAAATGCAAAAACACTTTGGCAGTGAGGTTAAAAAATAAACTTGAGGATGTTTCGATATTTTAACTGGAAAATGAAATAAAAACACTGATTTTTCGCTGTGAAAGACGCGTGGAGAGGGTGACAGCGTATCTAAGGTGTGATATGGGATTTCTGGATGATGAAAAGGCCTGTATTTGTGCTGTGAAGGAGGAAGAGGAGGAGGAGGAAGAGGAAGGGTGGCACTCACTCTGCATACAGAGCCCGTCTGTACAGTTCTTGGACTGCAGCACCGTTCCTTCACAGTCCTTGCCGCCATTTTTAGGGGCCGGAGCGCTGCATTCGCGACGTCTCCAGTGAGTGCACTCCGTCCCACACGTCGACCACTTGCTCCACTCCGTCCACAGGCCGTCCACTGACAAACACGACACACTCAATCAATGGATAATTGTCATTTACTGTTTTCATCTATTTTTAAATGTTCGAATATTTCAAATATATATTTTAAAAATTTAATATTTTGAAATTTTGCATGTACAGTAAAAGATACATTTTAATGGAATACATTTCATACATTTTAATGGAAAAATAAAATGAAAATATAATGTAATGTAATATAATATAATATAATAATAATATAATATAATATATGTTTGAGACCACATTGAAAACATTTTTTAACACTGAAATGAGTTATTTATTCTATTACACTTCAATAAAAAAAATTCTAGTTGATACGCCAACTGTAAATTACAAAAATGTTATTAAATTGCATTTAATTGTAATTAAATAAGTTAAATGGAAAAAAAATGCAATAATATATGAGAGCACATTGAAAATGTGGGATTTTTAAAATGTAAATAAATATTTATCCTATTTATCCCTAATTATAAAATATTTACATGAATAAATAAGTTAATAATATTAATAATAACAATAACAATAATAATAAACAACAATACTACAAACTGTAAATTACTCAAATTATAATGCTGATAACACTTTGTAAAGAAAAAAGTGAAATGAAAAATGCTATATTTAAATATAATATAATATAATATAAACATTTGAGACCACACTGAAAATGTGGGATAAATAAATATTTATCCTATTTAATCCTAATTATTTAAATATGTAAACAACAACAACAACAACAATAAATAATAATAATAATAAAACTATAACAACAAATACAAATTATAAATTATTCAAATTATGCTGATAATTTAAAATGAAAATATATAATATAATATAATATAATATAATATATATTGATACCAACTTAAAAAAATGCTAAATATAATGCAATATAATAAATCATAATATAGGCTTCAGAACACAAAAACATGTGCTATAATGTGAGATAATTAAACACTGAAACAAGGATTTATGCTATTAAACTGTATTTACAGTCAGACCAAAATTTATTCAGACACCAGATATAATTTTTTTTTATATTTTTTACTAGTGGGTGCAGGACACTACAGCTCATTTATGTAAGTGAGGATAGTGAAACAAAGTAAGCTGTGACGTATTATACCCAAAAATTCTTCATACAGTGGACTACCAGTAAAACTGCTAAAAATTTGGGACCAAAAGTGATTCAGACACTTTGACCCGACCATGTTTTGCTGAAGTGTTTTCTCTTTAATTCCTAATGCCACCTTTTTACACCACAGACTGAACAAAATGAAGCATTTTGGTCTGACTGTATTTAAATTATACAATAAATAAATTGACTTTTTATTAAATTGTTACTCAATTTGTAAGTAACTCAAATGATTACACTGTATCTGCATTATCGGCCATCAGTCAGCACTCTCTCTAAACACTGGCATCTGAGACAGAAATGAAAACACAGTGTTGTCGTACCTGGACACAGAGGGTTACAGGCCAATTTCTGGATGGCTTGACCCTCACAGATGGCTCCTCCGTTCAGAGGCGCGGGATTGGTGCAGCTGCGCGTCCTCTTCTGATAGCCCCGCCCACAGCGGCTGCTGCACACCGACCACTCCGTCCACGTAGACCAGCCGCCGTTCACTACACCGGAAAACGGAGACGTGTCATGAGCGAAATGAATTATAAGCCGCTCGCTTGCACATTTATTCATTGTGTCTGTGCCTTTGATGGAAAACTGAGTAAAAACAAACACTATTTCTAAGACTCATGGGAGTGTGGCGTTCAGCAGCGCCGATTCCTCTTTCAATCAATCAGCGAACGCGATTCAAGAGGCTGAAGAGAGAGACGTGATTGTAGCTGTGATAACGTAACATTCTCAGTTTATCACAAGCAGCAGTGATGAGCTCTTGAGCACAACCTGAAACGACACTTAAAACCATAATTCACCCAAAATAAAGCTGCTGTCAGGCTGATAGAAACCTGCACGACTTTGTTTCTTCAGTGGAACATGACGGGAGATCGTTAGCAGGATGTTTCCTTTCTGTATAATGAAAGCTGACAGTGGCTGAAGCCATACCAGTGAATCAAAATATATGATTAAGCATATTAATATATGACTAAATATATGACCTAGTTGACATTTGAAAGATGGAACATGCTTAAGTGCAAATCAGATATTTCTGTGATTTTTCTAAATCATTTAGTTCATATCTCACAATTCCCAATTCAATCGTGAGTTTATAGCTCACCCTTCAGAATTCTCCCTTACAATCGTGAGCATTTCAATTCACTTTTTCCTCACATTCGTGAGTTTATTTCACTTCACCTTGATTCTCACAACCGTGTTTCTCACACAATTCACAATTCACAATTGACCTTTTGTCTCCAGAAATCCATCACAGATTTGTGCACTTTTTTTTTTTTTTTTTTAAGTTTCCCAGGGATTCATCCGAACCACACGTGGTGAGCGCTGCTCTTGTCTTTCATCTCGGGACAGTAAGTCAGAAGTGCAGGGTGATAATGGACAGAAAGAGCTCAGAATAGCGTCAGTGTGTTAATCCGGCGAGTGAGAGTGGTTTAGTATGTCAGCGGTGAGGGACGGGTCGTGAAATTCGAGCCCGGTGACATCATCAGCACCCCTGCGCCAACATCATCCTGAGAGCAGCTCGCGTCGCCAGAGCACAGAACAACACATTGACACAAAAAAGCTGCCACATGCATTCACTTCTCCTTATCCTTTCTTCCGCACAACAGAAATAGTAAAAAGCACCACACAATATGCATCTGATTTGTGAGCTCCCTTTCAAATTATAAGTGTGTACAAATAAATAAAAATAAATTAAAATTATTAAGCTAATAGAATACAAGTAAAGTAAAAACAAATACAATGCAAAATAAATGAACGAATAGCCCAAGCATCTATTCATTCATCCAACCCTTTATCTATCCATCCTTCCATCAATCCATCTATCTACCCATTTATGAATCCACCCAACCATTTACCCATCCAACCATCAATCCGTCCATCCATCCATCCATCCATCCATCCCCTCCATCTATATATCCACCCACCTATTTATGAATCCATCAATCCATCCATCCATTCATCATCCATCAGTCCATCCATCAATCGACCCATACATCCATCCATCCATCCATCCATCCGTCCGTCCGTCCATCCATCAACCCAGCCGTATGCTCATCCATCCAATTTGTCCGTCCGTCCATCCACCCATTTATGAATTCATCAATCTGTCCATCCATTCATCATCCAACCATTTATCCATCCGTCCATCCATCAATCCACCCATACATACAGCCATCAATCCGTCTGTCCGTCCATCCATCAATCTGTCCATCCACCCAGCTGGTACATCCATCCATCAATTTGTCCTTCCATCCATCCGTCCATCCATCCATCCGTCCGTCCGTCCACCCGTCAATCCATTAGTCTGTCCGTCCATCTATCCATCAATCCGCCGTTCGTCCATCTGTCCATCCAAACCAGCAATCAATCCGTCCATCCATCCATCTGTCCACCCAATCCATCCATCCATAAATCTGTCCATCCATCAATCTGTCCATCCAAACTTTTATACAAAAATTCATCATGCCAACATTTAAAGTGTGTTCAAAAACTCTGCTGTTCTAATGAAAAATGATTTATAATAAATTCTTTGAATTCTACTTCCTTACATTCAAATTCAAAATGCAATTCTGCATCAGTTTGCCACCTCGGTTCACATTCAGAGCTAAACTGGAATTGAAGTCATTCCTCAATTCAGTTCTGACTGGCGCACAATATGAGTGTGAGTAAATCATGAAGTGTTTTCATTTCTAGGTGAACCGTTCATTTAAAGAGGCGTCCCGTCACACTCGAGCAGGCCGTCCTATTACCCTCTAAACCAACGACCGAGCTCAACCAGCAGCCGTTTTTTTAACGGAGCGAACCACTTTTCAAGCTAGAGCAGAGAGCGCTTATAATTACATCAGCTTCACGACAAGAAAGAGAAGTCAATTTATTACAGCGTGGAAGAGTGAAACATCTGTTTGCCAGATCTGGGATTGTATCTGCAGGGAAAACAGTAAGCGATCGCAGCAGGTGGGCTGTTTTCACTTGTTGAAGAGCTCCTGAAAGACTCGTCTGCGCTTTACCGCAGGTGCCGAGGTGCAACTTCACAAACCGTCAGCCTCGTGAAAGTGTTGCGTTTACGTTCGAGGGGAAAAATTTACACCACGTTATTCTTTTCAACACTCAAAGAGGCGGCGGCGGGTTAAAACGCTTCCAACTTGTCAGCGCGGCTTTCTGTTCTTAAGAAGAACAGTTCCCAGTTCCAGGGATTTTCACGGCAAGATCCGACCAAAAGAACTTCAGAGGAGATGGACTGTAGCGGGGTGAAGGAAACGCAAGCTACCAAAGCAGCTGGTCAAAGTTTTGCATTAGTTTCAGATGCGGACTTTGCCTTTGTGCTATCAGTGCTTCAGAAAGATGATCAGGATTTCAAGGTGAAACACTGAATCAGTTTCAGTGTAATACAAACCACTCCAAAACCTAATATAATTAAATTCAAAAACAAAACCAAAAAAAATAAAAAATAAATAAAAAACCCACCTAGCAATCACCTAAAACACCCAATAAATAAATAAAAACAAAAAAATAAACAGACAAAATATAAATAAATAAATAAACACCCAGCAACCACTCAAACCACCATATTAAAAAAATAAGTAAATAAAAATAAAAAAAAAACAGAAAAGAAATATAAATTAAAAATACAAATAAATAAATAAAATAAACAAACCAAACACCTGGTAACCACTCAAAACATCCTTAAAAAAAGAAAAGAAAAGAAAAAAAATAAATAAAAAATAAATAAATAAAACACTCAAAAATACCCTTACAAATAAAAATAAATATAAATAAAAAAATACAAATAAACACATAAAATAAACACCCTCAAAAAACTGAAAATAAATATACATTTTAAAATAAAAATTAAAATAATTAGATAACAACATCTGGCAACCACCCAAAACACCACAAGCAAAAAACAAAAACAAATAATAATTTAATAAAATACAAACACCCAGCAACCACTCAAAAAACCTTTAAAATACTGAAAATAAATATAAATTAAAAAAATATAAAAAATAAAAAAATAACCAACACCTGGCAACCACCCAAAACACCCTAGAAAGCACATGGCAATGGACTGTACATCACTACAAAAAACCTTTAAAAAAATAATATTAATAAAAATAAAGAAATAAATAAATAAAAAGTAAAATACAAATAAAAACACACCCAGAAACCACTCAAAACACCCTTTAAAAAAGGAAAAAAGAAAAATATAAATTAAAAAATACAAACAAATAAATAAAACAAACACCTGGAAACCACTCAAAACACCCTAGAAACCACTCCAAAAACCATACAAAATAATATAAATAAATAAAAATATAGGAAACAAAAAATAAATAAATAAATAAATAAATAAATAAATAAACACCCAGCAACCACCCAAAACACCACATGAATAAATAAAAATGAGAAAAAATAAAATAAATACAATACAAATAAATAAAATAAATATCTAGCAACCACCTAAATCACCCAATAAATAAATAAAATAAATTAACAAAATATAAACAAAACACAAAAACATGTGGCAACCACCCAAAACAACATATAAATAGAAAAATAGAAGTAAATAAATAAAATACAAATAAATAAACACCTAGCAACCACATAGCAACAGACTACTCCTACAGACACACCAAAAACCTAAGCAAAATAAAATAAACAAAAAACATTGTAACCACATAGCAATGCTCTATAAACCACTATAAAAGCCTTAGCAACAACTCCAGCATTGTGTCAGTGAGTTCAGCAAAGACAAACAACACCCACATTTTCTTTATAAAGCATAGAAGTCTACTTTTTCCCAATCAAATGACTGTCTGCGGTCAAACTGAACTGAAAATCAAATAACAAACACCTTAAATAAGCTCATGTACAGACAGTAAGAGCAGCTCCGTGTTTGTGCATTTAATGAATCGATTGATCCGTGCGTGATGAGACTGACCGTAGACGATGACGGTGGCCGTGGTGCTCCGGCGTTTGGCCACGATGTTCTTGGCGACGCAGGTGTAGTTGGCGGTGTCGGACAGACGGGCCTGTTTGATGATCAGGTTGTGGTCGATGGTGATGTAGAAGTTCCTGTCGTCGGCGGGGTCGATGATCTCCTCGTTCTTCAGCCACTCCACCTGCAAACACACAAACAGGGTTCAGACGTTCATCCGGCCTCCATCCATAAATCACAGCGACAGATTTACAGGCGGCTTTTCGCTTATTACTCTTCAATAAAGTCAGAAGTGTTGATGTGTGTGCAAAAGCTCTATAAAGCATCAATATCCATCACGTTCGCTCTTTATTCGCCCTGAAACTGTACTTCGGTAAGTGCTTTAAGGCTCTTTGACCTTTATTATGAGCTTCCTGTTTCCAAACGGCCTACATATTGAACAAGAGGTCAGATGTGCAGAGAAAGGGACTGTTTTAAAGCTGTCTGACTGTAAATCATGCAGATCTTCCTTTAGTTTGGCAGCGGATGATTCAGCGCTCTGCTTTCACTGCTCTCAGGAGAGCCGTTGGACAGATCTGAGATCAGCAGAGGAAGAAACACGACCGACCAATCACAGCTGATGAGGGAGTCTTTCATACCAGGAACCTAGCAACCACCTAAAGCACCCTAGCAACCACACAGCAATACATTACAAACCACTTTTTTTTTTTGTTTGTTTTTTTTTTAATCCATTTTATTTTACATTTTTATTTTATTCCATGTGCATGCCTTGCAAAAAAACAAAAAAAAAATAAAAATAATAATAAAATACATATAAATATTACTAATAAATAAATAAATAAATAAATAAAATACAAATACATAAATATAAAGGAATGAAAATAACTGAACTAAATAAATACAAAATAAATATAGCAATGGACTACAAACCAGTCCAAAACTGTTAGCTGCCTAAATAAAATAAATAAATAATTTAATTAATTAATTAATTACTAGGAACCACCTAAAAACACCCTAGAGAAAACATATCAAGACTACAAACCATTGCAAAATCCCTAGCAAATAAAACAAAATACAGATATATAATAATTGAAATGAATAAAAAAAAGCCCAGCATCCACCTAAAACAAACTTATTTAAAAAAATAAATAAATAAATAAAATAAACATCTGAAAACAAACAAATATATAAATATTGTTTTTATTTTTATCCATTTCATTTTATTTTACGTTTTTATTTTCACATGCATGCCTTGCAAAAAAAAAAAATAAAAATAAAAACACATAAATACTACTAATAAATAAAGAAATGGATAAAATAAAAAGGTATAAAATTCCTCAAATGAAATAAATACAAAATAAAAATAGCAATAGACTACAAACCACTCCAAAACTGTCAGCTGCCTAAATAAATAAATAAATAAATAATAAATTACTAGGAACCAAAAAGACACCATAGAGAAAACACATCAATAGGCTAAAAACCACTGCAAAATCCCTAACAAGTAAAACAGCATCCACCTAAAACTAACTTAAAATAAAAAATAAATAAATAAATAAATAAAATAAAATAAAATAAAATAAAAATCTGGAAACTACTGAAAACAACCCTTTAAAAATAAATAAATAAGTAAAATAAAACAAATTTTAAAAATACAAACATCCTTAAAAAACACCCCAGCAAGCACATAGCAAAGCACTACAAATCACTACAAAATTGTAGCAAATAAATTACACAAACAAACAAACAAACAAATAAATAAATAAATAAATAAATAAATAAATGACACACAAATAAATAAATAGAAATTAAAGAAATTGTAAAAATAAATACAATAAATAAAAATGTGTGACTACAAATCAATCCAAAAAAATGTCAGCTAAATAAATAAATAAATTCCTAGAAACCACCTAAAACATTTGCGCAATTACTCCTTAGCAATTAAAACAAAATACAGATAAACAATAATTGAATAAATATTATTAAATAAATAAATAAATAAATAAAACAAACACCTAGCATCCACTAAAAGGAACCCCAGGAACCACACAGCAAAATACTACAAACCACCCCAAAATTGTAGCAAGAAAACCAGCAAACATATATAAATCTAATAAATAAATAAAAATAAACAAATGGAAAAATAAAAATAATATAAATGAACAAAAAACAAATGAATAATACATGAAAATAAAAGATACAAGTAATTAAATAGATGTATATATGTAATTTAAAAAAAAAAAAAAAAAAAAAAAAAAAAAACACCTTGCAACCACATAGCAATGCACTACAGACTACTTTCAAAAGCCTCAGAAACAACTCTAGCATTGCGTCAGTCTACTTTATCCAACCAAATGTGAAAACACTGACTGTCTAAGGTCAAACTGAACTGAAAATCAAACAATAAACACTTTAAATAAGCTCAACTAGAGACAATAAGAACTGGAGGCTCTGTATTTGTGTTTCGCACGCTGAAAATAAAAGCTATAGATGAAATCTGAATTTGTTTTGCTGCTGATTTCGGGTTGAAATCAGAGATTTTTTGCAGAACGAGTCTTGCTGAAGCTGAAATCCTCATCAAGTGAGCTGAAATGCATAATAAACAACAGAGACACACAGACGGGCGGAGGAGAATTAAGACACAGAATGATGAATTATTTCTCATAATTTGATTTATGCTGCCTCTAAAAATAACTTGATGGCTTCCTGCTCTCATTAAAGAACTCGTCTACTGATAAAAACTAAGTATTGCATATGATGTGCAATTTTCCTTTTTATCGTCTTCCATTACGGTTTATTAATATTTAATAAGCTGGCCGTGTGTGTGTGGGGCTGAGGGTCGAGCGGTCAGAACAGTGTACGCTCGGATATCTAATAATCCCTCTGATAATCACCGGACCCATCCGTTCCCGATCCGAACCAAACCGAAGCAACGAGACAAATGCAGAGGCGCCGCAAAACACGCTGCGAATGCGATGCGTCTTTATCATCAATCCTGTGATGTAATCAGAGAAATGCTGCCATTGAGAGACGCAGAAGACAAAAAAATCAATGCGGATTACCCACAAATCCACTGGGCTCTCGGCCTGCCAAGGTGATTATATGCGGCCCTCGAATGACAGAAGCAAACAGGCAAATAAAAGTGTGTGTTTATGATGGAGCTGCGCTGCAGATGATGTTCGTTTAGCGGCGGCCCCTGAGAGACACACATCCATTTAGTTGTTTAGTTAAAGAGTGAAACCTCATGAAAACGTGTGAAAATCACATGAAAATCAAGAGAAAACAACATTGAGTGATGTTGTGCATGAGGATAAAAAAAGCTTCTTTGACTTATGACATTTCATGACAATTAAACACTTATAATGCATTATTTAAACGTTTAATAAAAATAATAATAATAATAATAATAATAATAATAATGATTTATTATTATTATTTATTGTTTAATATGGGAAAATAATGCATTATTTGAATGGTAAATAAAAATAAGAACAAATAATAAAATAATAGTAAAAATATAAGCTTATTTATATCACTGATGAAAGGTTATTTAATAACAATAATAATAATAATAATAATAATAATAATAATAATAATAATAATAATAATAATTATTATTATTATTTTTTTTTTTATTGTTAATATGGGAAAATAATGCATTATTTGAATGATAAATCAAAATGAAAAAACTAAAAAATAAAATAAAATACTACAATAAAAATATAAAGCTTATATCACTCACAAAAAGTTAATTATAATAATAATAATAATATTAATAATAATAATAAATGTATTGCTAATATGGGAAAGTAATGCATTATTTTAATGAAAAATAAAAACATTATAAGCTTTATATAACTGAAATTTATTTTATTATTATAATAATAAATATTATTATTATTATTATTATTATTATTATTATTATTTATACATTATTGTTAATATGGTAAAATAATGCATTATTTGAATGGTAAATAAAGAACAATAACATTCAAAATATAAGCTTATTTATATCACTGATAAAAAACAGTTATTGAATAATTATAAATCTAACATTAATATGGGGAAATAATGCATTATTTTAATAAAAAAATAAAAAAATATATTATAAACTTTATATCAATGAAAAAGTTATTTTATAATAATTATAAAATACATTTATTGTCAAAGCATAATCAGATTTGGAAATCATAATAATAACAATGATTATGAGATTCTTTAAATCAATAACATTAAATTAATAACATTGATTAACATTAAATCAATAGCAGAGCTACGGGACAGTTACCAGAAAACAGCAGACTCAAGCAGACACATATTGGGTTTCCTAAAGTGATTTTCCACTCTACCCATTTATACAGTGAAGTGCCGGGCATCACGGTTGAAAGTGGAGCGTGCGTGAACCCAAGGAAGCCATTCAAATCGGTGTTAACATGAGAGCTCGTCATCCACTACAAATAAAGCTGCGGGTGATCAGTCAAACTATTCAAATCGCTGACTGTAGTCAAAAGCTACAGGAATGAGACACGTAATCCAACATGCGCTCACTTATCAAATACTGTGGTTAAAGATTCATTAGAAACATGTCTGAAAACAATCATTCAGAAAATCCGTTTAATGCAACCAGCACTGCAGAAATCACACACTTCAGCTTAGTGATCGATACCAGTGTGTGAATACTTCAACCATGGTCAAATAAACTCAAAATCAATAAAAGCTAAAAAATAAGCTCAAAAGTGTTAAACTAAATGAAGTGGTCCATACTATTTTATAATGTATATTAATATTTTGAACGTATATATGTATATATATATATATATATATATAGAAAAATTTTTAAGCTTAGTCATTTGTTTTGTTTTTATCTGTGCATACAGTTTTTTTCTTTCTTTCCTTCCTTTTTTTTTAATTTTGGATTTAGTTTAGGTACTTCTAAAAATGGATTCTAGTAACTTTAGAAACACTATCTTGGCAACTAACTGAAAAATAAAGTATATTTGTATTTTATTTCAAGTAACTTTATTGATAATGTTAGTAACCTGGTCTAAACTATTTTCTATGCTATTTTCATTTTTTTTTAAATAATAAACAAAATTTAAAAAACAAGCAAACAAATAAAGTTATTTTCTTGCATTTTTGTCCTCTTAGTTTTTTTTTTTTTTTTTTTTAATTGTCTATATAATATTTTTTTCCAGTTTATTTCATTACTTAACTAATATTAGTTATTTTAGAATTTTTTTTTTATTTTTAAGTAATTTAAGTAATTTTCATTATTATTCATTTATTTATTTTCACATTTTTATTTAATTTTAGGGGGGTTCAGTTTTGGTTAACAGTAATAACTCCAGCTTGTTTCTCTAATGGTCAGTGTGTGTCATGGACTGATGCTGTGAGCTCAATGCTCCTCTAATAGCTGTAGTTCACATGTGTGTCTGTGCCGAAGCGTTATGATGAGCTAAACATAGAGCTGAAGATCAGCCAATCCACACGTACTTCAACACACCAAACACGCGTGAACACGAGGAAACCTGTCTCTTTCTCTCCGCTCACCGTCCCTCTCTCTCCCACACAGACGCTCGTTATCGTCTGATTGTCAGAGAGACGTTCAGAGCAATAATTGGCACAATTATTAACGGAAGGAAACTGCCACATGCCAGTCGTCAAAAGTGCTTTTCTCCATCTCTCTCTCAGAAAAGGTTCATAAAAATGAGAAAAAAGATAAAGATTTAGATAAATACAAATGTAAGGTAAAGGTAAATGTGAGACAGGCAAAACTCACTGTCATGACGATAAATATGGTTGCCAGGGTGTTCTGAACATTTGGGTAAGAATTTTTAATCTCCTTAAAGACGTCTCTTCTGCTCACCAAGGCCGCATTTATTTGATCAAAAATACGGTAAAAATTTTGAAATAATATGATGATCTAAAATAGCTCTTTTGTGTGTAAATATATGTTAAAATACAATTTATTTCTGTGATCAAAGCTGAATTTTCAGCATCATTACTCCAGTCTTCAGTGTCACATGATCCTTCAGAAATCATTCTAATATGCTGATTTGCTGCTCAACAAACATTTCTGATTATTATCAATGTTTTTATTTTTTTTTTTTATTTTATTTTAATTGATTTCCTGTTTACATTCGATTCTTACATTTTTAGTGATTTTGTAATTTTTCAGTTTTTAGTTTAAGTTAAGTTTGTATTGGTTCTTATTCCAGTTATAGTTTTAGTTATGTACACAAAAACTTAAATGAATATTTGAATTTGTTACATTTTTAATAATTTTGTATTTTTCAGTTTTTAGTTTTAAATTAATTTTTAAGTTTTTATTCCAGTTATAGTTTTAGTTAAGCATATAAAAAACATAAAATGAAACAAATAAATGAATAATTGTAGTAAATGAAAATAGCATGTTACTTTTGCAACTAGATGAATAAAACTTGTTTGTTAATTTATTCATTCATTCATTCACATTTCAGGTCATGTTTATTGTACTTCAAATTATTATTATTATTATTATTATTATTACTACTATTACTATTATTATTATTATTATTACTATTACTATTATTATTTTCTTCTTTAATTTTATTTAAAATAACATAGTTTAGTTTTACTATGATAATCCTGGTTGAAAACACACTTTGTGGAAACAGTGACGCGTTTTATTTTTCAGGATTCACAGATGAATAGAAAGTTCAAAAGAACAGCATTTATTTGGAATAGAAATCTTGTGTAACACTATAAATGTCTCTACTGTCACTTTTGATCAATTTAATGCATCTCTGCCGAATAAATAGTGTTGGAGTTTGAGCAGACGGTTATATAAATACTAGGCGACAGACGAGTTCATTCAAAGCTGCACTTTTGATCAGGCCGAGGACGGATGCGGCGACACCAGCCACTGACGCTGATTAGCAGCTACTCCTGCGCTCATATTCACGAAGGAAATTAATACAAGTGGTCATTATACAAATAGGCAGAAGCATTAGGAGCCAATTATTGTTTGTGGCTCCATCAAGAGAAGCTGACATGAATTTAATTTGGAGCAGCTGTGTGTGTGTGTGATGGTTAGACATCTCTGTGTGATTGAGGATGAAGGAAAAACCTGCATTAATATTTAATGGAGCGCAGTAATTGCTTTAAATGACGGCAGCATTTAAATAATCTTCAGTCTGATCAGAACACGACGACTTTGGCAGACGAAGCTCTCCTCACACAAACTGGTCAGTTGTTGAAAACTAGTCTTGATAAACTAGTTTGCGATCCAGCAGCGACGAAGGATGAAAGATGCACAAACAAAGAGAAGAAAAAAAAGCACGTTCACAATGCTCAGATTCAGAGGCGCGAATGCAAATGCGACCCAATCTCTCTGAATTATTCACATGCCAAAGACATTATTACGCTAATTGGGAAGCGTTTCATAAAAAACAACCTTGCTTGAGTCGCGAGGGCTCAGATCCATTCCGCAGCAAAATAATAATACAAGAAAAACAACAGAAATCAGCAGCGCTGTTATTATTTCATGTGGGAAAGCCGACAGGACGCTGAAGGCCAAACGGCTCGTCTTTGAGAAATACAGTCCGCAGTGGGAAACGCGAAAATCACAACCCGCAAATGCCAAATCACAGGCCGAGCGAGCTCATACACACACACACATTGTGTGTGTGTCGATGTGATTAATAGATGTTGTTATATTCGGGCATGAGAGGATCCTGGCGGAATGGCGGAAAGTAAAGCATCTTCCTCTCTGGATGCCCCGCGCACACACACACACTCTTGCATTTGTGGTTTACGGGGACTCTCCATAGGCGTAATGGTTTTTATACTGTACAAACCGTATTTTCTATCGCCCTACACCTACCCTACACCTAAACCTAGCCCTCACAGGAGACTGTGCACACTTTTTGAATTTCATAAAACACTGTTTAGTATGTTTTTTAAGCCTTTTGTTTTACGGGGACACAGGAAGTGTCCTCATAAACCATGTTTACGTTGTAGTACCCATGTCATTATACACATTTGTGTCCTCATAAACCATATATACCAGAACACACACACACACACACACACACACACACACAGATGTCCTAATTAGTGCTGAAGGTCACGGCGCTGCTCACCTGTGTTTATTTACCTGCCCTGGTTCTGAAATGATTCAAACACTGCAGATCTACAAGAATCACTGACAAAATCTGTCAATATTAGCAATAATACATTATCTCTATTTGTCTGATTTGGCTGATATTTTCAAATTATTAATTTCCATTTCTATTAATTAATATTCTGATTACCAATATTAAATTTACCAAAAATTTACCAATTGATTACCAATTCTATAAAAATGCAAAAATTAGCATCAGAAATTTTACATTTAACAATTTAGTGCACAAATTATTCCAAAATAAAATTAAACAAAATAAACATAAAAAGTTTAGGTTCAGTAAGCTTAATTAGGTTCAGTAAGATTAATTACTCTGCTCTGCTCTACAATAAGATAAAATAAAATAAAATAAAAGTTTGGGTTCAGTAAGCTTAGATTAATTATTGTAAAATAAAATAAAATAAAAAAATAAAACAGATAAAAAAAAAATAAATAAATAACGGTTCCGTAAGCTAAGATTAATTATTCTAAAATAAAATAAAATAAAACAAAAAACAGATATAAAAGTTTGGGTTCAGTAAGCCTAGATTCATTCTAAATTTTAAAAAAAAAATAAAGTAAAATAAAACAAAACAGATACAAAAGTTTGGGTTCAGTAAGCTTAGATTAATTATTCTAAAGTAAAATAAAATAAAACAAAAAAAAAAACATACAAAAGTTTGGGTTCAGTAAGCTTAGATTAATTCTAAATTAAAATGAAATAAAGTAAAACAAAACAAAAAGACAAAACATACAAAAGTTTGGGTTCAGTAAGCTTAGACTTTTTTAAAAGACATTAATACTTTAGTATTGTGTATTAAATACAAATAATTTAATAGTTATTACTAAATTAGGCTAACTAATTAACTACATGTACTTACTATATGGTTAAGGTTAAAATAATAGTATTAGTAAGTATATGTAATGTGTAACATGAACACTGTAAAATAAAGTGTAACCATTAATTAATTAACTAAATTACAATTATTTAAATCAATGCAATAAATTGATTAAAAGTGAGAGTAAAAACATTTATAATGTTCCTAAAGATTTCTATTTCAAATAAATGCTGTTCTTTTGAACTTTCTATTTATCTGTGAATCCTGAAAAATAAAAAGTATCACCATTTCCACAAAAATATTGGGCTGTTTTCAACACTGCTAATGATCAGAAATGTTTCCTCAGCAGCAAATCAGCATATTAGAATGATTTCTGAATGATCATGTGACACTGAAGACTGGAGTAATGATGCTGATAAATTCTGCTTTGATCACAGGAATAAATTACATTTTAACAGATATTCACATAGAAAACAGCTGTTTTAAAAATATTTTTTTTTTTTTACTCTATTTTTGATCAAATAAAAGCAGCCTCTGTGAGCAAGAGAGACTTCTTTCAAAAAACATCAAAATTCTTACTGATATTATTCATCTAAACTACTGGTCTAAATTTTGGCTCAGTGAGACTGTCAGTGATTGGGCATTAGATAGAAATATGGCCAATAATTTTTCTCTGTTTCATACAAATGACCACGTATGTCCTGTTTCCTGAGAGCTGAAGACTACCTAGCTAATGCTCTCCTGCTATGTGCACACAGAGAAGGAGAAGACGAGACGACTCAGAGTCTGAGACGCTCCAGCAGCAGTTTCTGCAGCATCAGCACACAAACATCATTACCTGAACATCTCAACAGCGCAGAGGAGAATACAGACCGTATGAAGGATCCCATCAGTCTGAGACAGAAACACTGCATATGCAGAGAGAAAAATATGGAGATTTGTGCCAAATCAATACCAATACACATTAATAGCTAAGAATCTGCCAGCAAGCTGAGGAATGTTTGTCCAGCGGATGCAGAATCTAGATTTAAGATCATTCATTCACATCTCAATCTAGATTTCTCAATTTCACTTGATCTGATCTGAGTGTTCAGAACCATGACATGTGAACACTCATGTCAGTGTAAACATCCACATCTCCTTCATTTATAATCGCAAACGCACGGAAATGTTCCGGCGACGCATCTTCACAGGGATCGTGTCGTGGCTTCATTAATATTGCATATTGTTTATAATGAATGCACTCATTTTGAAAAAATGACTCCCCTCAGACGCGCTCCATAACAAACCCCAAAACTGCAGCTAATGAGAAAACAGAGCAGTGCATCTCACATATATTTAGACCCATAGGAACACATGACATCTACAACATTTCAATCACGTCTCCAAGATGCCAGCGTCTCAAACTCTACATGCCATGATGATAAATTCTGTTTCTCATCAAATAATCAAAAGATTATTTTACAGCTCTAAACTCTTACTGAATGTGATTTGAGATGAAGTTAAAGATGCTTGAATTAAACACAATCATGATGAGTTTCTGAGCAATAATGTCATCCTCTTGTTTCTCTTTTTCTGATCGATGGGGTTGTTTATGCTGAAGGTGAAAGGTCAGGGACCGCATGCGCCTTTTTCTCTGCGTTCCGCTCTGTCTCTCTGGAGACGCCGAAACGAAATAAGAAACAACTGTCATTACTGACCACCAACATACAGCAGCTCGTTCAGACTCACCCACAACACAAACACTTACTGCACAACAAATCATAATCATAATATTCTCAAAATCTCCTACTTCAGATTCTTCATAGGTTTGTGGTCAACAAAAATCTTAAAGGAAAAGCTCTGCCTTCACTGACTCATCCTCATGTTGATCCAAACCCCTATGATTTTCTTTAAATAAATAAATAATTTAAAACTTGAATTTATTGAATTTCATCGACTCACCCTCATGTTGATCCAAACACCTTTGGATATTTATTTCTTAAAATAAATAAATAAAATGAATAAATAAATAAATAAATAAATATACTCAATTTACTGACTAAAATTTGAATATTTACATATATGTGTACATATATATATATATATATATATATATATATATATATTTTCCCTCCAAGATTATGTTACTCAATTTATTTAGATATTATTTTATACTATTACTTATGCATGTGTATATAATAAACATACTGAAATAGATGTTTTTATTTTTCAAATTTGTTATTAATTATATTTTATTTTCATTAATTATTTTACATTATATTATGTATGTATATAATGAACCTAGATATGCAATTTTTTCTTATTTTTTTTATGTATCATTGTTATATGCAAGATTACTTAATTTTTCATATTATATTTCATATTATTCAAATCTGTTGAATTTGTTTATTTTTATTCTTTTTCAATTTATAAACATATATATATATTTTTTTTTTTTTTTTTTTTTTTTTTAAACGACTATTTTATTTAGATATTATTTTATACTATTATTTATGTGTTTATAATAAACATATATAGGCATTTTTTGTTTGTTATTTGTTATTAATTACATTTTATATTCATGATTATTTTATTCATTTGATTGATTTATATATTTTTATTTTACGTTATATTATGTACACACACACACAGCAGCATGAACATTCTGCTAAACATCCCCTTTCCCGTTCCACAGAATTCAGTGAGTCTCAGAGTTTGGAACAGAACTGAGAAACTGACAGCGCCATTTTCGTTTTTGGCTGAACTGGCTCTTTTAAAGCCACCAGAAGTGCAGCACAATAGGCGCGGACCCCAGCGGGCCGGATTTCATATCCACTGCAGATAGTTTCAAATCCTCCGGCATCTCCTTGGACGAGTCTTTTCTCCGAGCGCCGTGGGCCTTCGCCACGCGGCGCCGCGAGACTCCACGGGACCCCGGCTTACCGAGCCGCCGCCTGACTGAAAGCACGGCTGCCATGGCGACGGTGTGAGCGTCACCTCTGAACCCCGTCTTTATCTGAGCGCTCTGACAAGAGCCTTCAAGAGACAGAGAAAAGAAAAGAAGAAATGAAAACACAGAGCTCTTTCACAGCACCCATTCAAGTCCATTTTATGAGCTCGACAAGACGCCCGCTGGAAAACAGAGTCACGAAAAAGAGCGTCACCCGCTTGTGTGCAGCAGAAAAAAACTAAATGTTCATGGGGAGAAATGAATAGTGATGTCCTGCTCTTACACTGAAAATTAAATACACTGTCAACATTGGAGTTTTAGAGTAAACACATGAATATCAACCCCATACGGAGTATTATTTTTAGTTCTGTGGCTCAGCTCCACTCAGACACCTGACTAAGCAAACGCAATGTCTACTTCAGTGACATACAAGTCAAAAGTGCTGATTTGTTTCTGGTTTCCATTCTTGATTTGGTGCGGTAGAAACGCAGAGAGAGAAGGGAAGCATATGTGAATGACTGTGTGAATACAGCGAGCGCAGTCATCTGAATTACCCAGAACCGCCAGCACAAATGTCTGCAGCATGTTTGCTTTGCGTGAGCTCGCCACTGCTGGCGCTTCCACCGGGACGGGCTTTGCGAGGGTTCGATCCGAGTCATAAAGGCTGAGGATTCAGCTGTCGAGAACAGAAGCCGCCGCAGACGTGCACTTCCTGAAACCCGCTTTTGAAAAACTTTCCAACTGGATAGAGACTCTGCTGACGCCACCGTCCAACTGGCCTCTAGAAATATAGTTCTCTAGATAGGCAATACGTTAAAATAAACTAAATAAAATTAATTAATTTTTTTTTTTAAATATACATTTTATTTTATTAAATATTCCACATTTCTAATGGCATACGGTGATGTATTACAATAATATCAAATGTATTGTGAATATAAGATCTATCAGAATATTTAATAAAATATTATATATATATATATAAATACTGTGACAAACATAAAATAAAAATGAAATAAAGTTAACATTATATATTACGCAGTATTATATTAATAATAAATATTACACTATGTAAATATTAAAATACTGTATTTTAATAAATGTAATTAAGTATTGTATATTTATAATGACACAGTGATATTAAATAAATAATATATTATTAGATATATTTATATTAGTATATTAGGATATATAATAAATATTATATAATGAGCTTGATGATAAATACTAAACCAGGATGACAAAAATATGGTGACAAACAAAAAATAAATATGAAATACAGTTAACATATTACACGGTATTATATAAATAAATATTACACATTGTGTGTGCATATAAAATTAAATATTGTATATTTATAATGACAAAAAGAGCTGTATTAAATAATATATTTTTAGATATTTATATTAGAATATTAGGATATATATAACAAATATTACATAAACAATGAGCTTAATGACACATTTAATAAACATTCAATATTATTTAAATATTACATTAAATATACTTTTGAACATTAATAATGACATGCATTGATCTATTAAATAAATATTAAATATATTCTGAATAGCAGATTATATTGGATTTATATATATATATACACATATATATATATATAAATAACTGGAGCTAGGGAATATATTAAATAAATATGAAATACTGTGAATATTAATTTAATCAATATTATATAAATAATAAATCTCAAACATTATTTAAATAAAATTACATATTTTACAATATATAATAAATATACATATTTTTATATCATAAATAAAACTTATCCTAAAAATATTTTACCTTAAATTTTGTGAAAAAAATATGCAATTCTACTTGCATCAAAGGAGAAGAACAATTCAATTCACAAATAATTTACTCACCCCCTTGTCATCCAAGATGTTCATGTCTTTCTGTCTTCAGTCGTGAAGACACTATGCTTTTTGAGGAAAACATTTCAGGATTTTTCTCCATATAATGGACTTCATTGGTGCCCCAATTTTGAACTTCCAAAATGTAGTTTAAATGCAGCTTCAAAAGGCTCTAAACAATCCCAGCCGAGGAAGAAGGGTCTTATCTAGCAAAACGATCTGTCATTTTTTATTTGAAAAAAAAAAAAAAAAGTGTGTATACTTTGTAAGCACAAAAGCTTGTGTAGCACAGGCTCTGGGATGCACGTTCACGACGCTACGTACTGTTGAATCACGTCGAAAGGTCATGCGAAAGGTCATACTCTACTTTTTTGACCCAGAGTACACAGACGATGAACTTAGACGTGATTCGTAGTAGTGACGGGAAGTTTGGATCATTTTACCGACTCTGACCTTTGAGTCTCGTTCAGCAAAATTAACAAATCTTTGAGTCACTTCGTTCATTTGAACGAATCACTCCCTGAGATGACTCGTTCTTCCCGAGTCACATTAAAGATCATTCAAACGACCCATCACTAATTCGTAGCATCCCAGAGCCTGTGCTACATTAGCTTTTGTGCTCAAAAAGTACACAAATTTTTATTTTTCAAAAAGAAATGGCTGATCGTTTCGCTAGACAAAACCTTTCTTCCTCGGCTGGGATCGTTTAGAGCCCTTTGAAGCCGCATTTAAACTGCATTTTGTAAGTCCATTATATGGAGAAAAATCCTGAAATGCTTTCCTCAAAAACCATAATTTCTTCACGACTGAAGACAGAAAGACATGAACATCTTGGATGACAAGGAGGTAAATTATTGTTCTGGAAGCGGACTTCTCCTTTAAAAACGTGCAAAGCTCTTGGTCAAAATTATGGTTTCTCCAACTGAAAAACCAGTCACAGTTTTACAGCAAATAAATAAAAATCAACTCATCAGTTTCCAACTGGCTAAAGACTTCAGTCGCCATCGCCGTCCAACTGGCCTCTGCATTTGATGATGCATTAAATAAATATGAATATTCAATATTATTTAAATCTATATTATACACATTAAATAAATAAATATTATACTTTTAAATATATTAATAATTAAATACATTGATCTATTAAAGAAATCTTACATATATTCTGAATATTAGATACATTTTATATTTTTATAATAGGATTTATAATAAATATGAAATACTGTGAATATTAATCTATTTAATATTATATGAATAATAAATCTTTATTATTTAAATAAAATATTACATATTTTAAAACATAACAAAATATAAATATATTTTATATCATAAATAAAACTTATATTCTAAAATTATTTTCCCTTAAATTTTGTAGAAAAAATATGCAATGATTTTTTTTAGCCCTATTTTTGCTATTTCACTTGCATTAAAAATGTGCATAGCTCTTGGTCAAAAATGATGGTTTCTCCAACCGAAAAACCAGTCACAGTTTTACAGCAAATAAATAAAAATCAACTCATCAGTTTCCAACTGGCTAAAGACTGCAGTCGCCATCGCCGTCCAACTGGCCTCTGCGTTTATGTGTCTCTAGAGCATCACGACAGAATGAGGTACAGGATTACTTCTCTTCTGCACTACTATCAGCACAAACTCAAGAGCTAAACACTGCTCACCAACCGCATTACAGAGATCAACATCTGCATCACAAGCTGCCACAGACTTCATTTACAGGTGACGTTCACACACACACCTGCTGCTGCCATAACAATAATGAGTTGCTCTCATGCATTTTCTGATCACATTTAAGAACAACATCCACAGAGTGTCTTCTGTCATTGCACAATCAGATGAGCACAAACTCATCATGTAAAAAGACAAAACTACAGACGTTAATCTCAGATTATCAGGAGTGTAATTACGATTTTCCGCACATAAAATGTTGCTAATCCTCAAGATACAGAAACGCCGTTAAAGAAACGCTGAAGAAAAGCTGGAAGCAATTAGATGTATAAGTACCGTGGTTAAATATACAAGCATTTGTTCACGAGGGGAAACGCAGTACAAATGCGGATGGCAAAACAAACAGCAAACTAGCGACAATAGACGATTACATTACAGACTAATCCAGGTGCTTAATCAGATTGCTCTCCTGTTTGCGGCGGCGGATGACAAAACCGACGGATCAAACACTCGCTCTGAACTCTGTGTTGCTCTGAACTCCATCTGCTACGGGAGATACGGACGCCGGTTTGCCCGTTTTTAATAAACGATCATCGCACATCTTCATACATACACACACAAACAGACATGAGCATCTGCTTCTCTAGGGAGCGTTTACAAACATCTTGAAAACACCCGGGACCACCACAATATTAGAGTACAGTTAGAAAAAAACAGCAGCAGCAAAAATAAAATAAAATAAAAATTAACGTTAAATTAAAATATCGGCACTGCTGCGATTCGGCCATAGCCACGAGGGCGCAGGCCTAGCGTCTAGTGATGGGAAGTTCGGATCATTTTACCGACTCGGTCCTTTGAGTCTCGTTCAGCAAAATGAACGAATCTTTTTTCGAGTCATTTCGTTCATTTTGTTCATTTTAGCAAAATATAATTAAAATGTCACGTTTTACTTCCCTAACACATCTACTGCTTACACAAACGTTGATCACACTACAAACAAAACAAAACTATAATGCTATAAGAAACAGAAAATATTAATTCATTGTTTACCTGTGTCTTTAGTCTATGATTCGCTCACCTCACCTCTTATCTGACAAGATTTCGGTTTTGAGTCGTTCGTTCATCACCTGACAGCCCAATTAGCTTAACCAACGCAGCCTGAGCCGGAAAGAGAATTGATTAGTTCATTTCTCGAGTCCTCGGGTTTGAGTCGTTCGTTCATCACGTGACAGCCCCGTAATGTTAACCTATGCAGCCTGAGCCGGAAAGAGAATTGATTAGTTCATCTTTTGAGTCTTCGGGTTTGAGTCGTTCGTTCATCACGTGACAGCCCCATAAGGTGAACGAACGACTCTAAAGCAGGTGAACTAATTCCAGTACAGGACCTAATAGGATGTTGCGCATGCGCGACTGAACGAATCACTCGCCGAGACGACTCGTTCGTCCCGAGTCACATTAAAGATTCGTTCAAAATGAACGAATCGTTCAAGAACGACCCATCACTACTAGCGTCAGAGGTAATCACAACGTGCCCATATACAGCAAAATTTCACGTCTGCAACTGTGATATTGCTTTTATAGAACAGTTTGACTGCACGAGTGTGTAAATACATATGAAACCACGGAGAGTCTTTAAAATCCTCTTTTGTGCAGAACTAACGTTACTTCCTTCCGCCACGGATTCAAATCTCAGTTTGACCGTTGAACAGCTGAGCCCAAGCCTCCGTTACTAATTCCAAAACGTCACTTTAGAACTAGTAACGAAGGAACGCTGAGTTGTTTATTGAAAACTTATTGTATTACTGTACTAAAAGCTCACTGTATTATGTAGTTTTCTGAGAGAGTGATGGAATGAGCGACCGTGATTACCTGCATCTGATGCAGCAAATCCACGATGAAACATTAGTTTGAATGTCCGCTGAGGAAAGCCTCATCTTTGTCATAACGTTAATATCCTTAATATCATCTGTTGAGGGTGATTTCTGAAGACAGCGCTGCTTGGTGCATTTGTTAGCTGCGTCACGCTGTTGTTGAAGCTAAAAAATAACTTCCGTTGTAACCGTTAACGTGTTTATTTTTCAGAATAAAAGTCTTCACTGCGTAAAACAGTCTCTTGTCGCCATCTAATGGCGGAACAATGTAAGTAAAATCACGAACACACGCACCATTTATTTTAAATACTACTATTATTTATATAAAATGTTATTTATTGAATTATAATATTTAATAGACAACAACAACGGCCATCATAAAAGTTGCCAAGCAATTCAGTCGAACGTACAACTACAGCGCGCTGATATACAGCATTGAATTTACATAAACAATGACATTTTGGCAAAACGATTTGCTCTAGAACAAATAATAGTTTAGTGAGACCAAAAACTGGCCGTTAGATTTATCCAAAATGAATTATATCTCATGTTTAAACACTATAGAGACATCAGAGCCAGCGGTAAATTCCAAAAGAGGCCGAGGTGAGGCGCTCTCCTGCGGTTTCATGACGTTATCTTTAATAACAAACTGCATATTTGAATTATAAACAAGTACATTCTCGCCTGAAAACCTCTTAAAACTACATTCCGTGACACAGAAACAGTCATATTCATAAAAAAATTCGGAATTTAGGCGTCCGCCATGACAAGAAGTGATACAATTACAAACTGTGAAACGGCTGTTGGAATTCTGATATCGCTCTAATATCAGCCAATCAGATTCGAGGACCAGAAAGAACTGTTGTACAAAATTATATATAATTATAATTTATCATTTCTAAAAAAAAAAAAAAAAAGAAATAAATAATAATAAAAAAATGATATTAAATAAATACATTATATTAAATTATTAACTATTATATGCCATTAAATATACTATTAATTAGTACATTTAGTACTATTATATAGTTTATATTATACTATAATATACACTAAATATTGTATCAATAACTGGAATTGGGCAATATATTAAGTAAAAAATTAAAATACTGTGATTATTAAATATAATTATATTATTATATATTATCCAAGCAAACATTATTTATATATAGTGTTATTTTATTTATATAATATGTGATGTAATATTAAATTAGGGCTGTCAAATGATTAATCGCAATTATTCACATACAAAATAAAAGTTTAAGTTTGCCTAATATATGTGTGCGTACTGTGTGTAATTATTATGTATATACACATACAAACACCATGTATATATTTAAGAAATATTTACAAGTATATGTATTTGTTTTAATTTTTATATAATTTAAATTACATATAAATAAAATATTTTGTACAAAACATATTTCTCAAATATATACATTGATTTGTGTGTATTTATCTATACATAATAATTACACAGTACACACACATATATTAGGTAAACTTAAACTTTTATTTTGTGTGCGATTAATTGAGATTATTCATTTGACAGCCCTATAATAATTAAATATATATTTTTATAATAAATACATTTTATATATATATATATATATATATATATATAGTATATTATGAATGTATTGTGAACATTGGATATATTTTATATTACTACATTAGGATTTACACCAAACATTACGTAAAAACTGGGTTTTGCAATACATTTAATAATGTGAACATTAAATATAATTATATTGTTTAATACCATACACACAAACATTATTGTAATATATTATGCAAAATTATATAATATGTAAAGTAATATTATTAAATAAATATTTATTCTAAATACTAGTGATATAATAAACATTAAACATAGTGAATATAGGATACAAAATACTTGTTATAAAATAAAAAGACATATATTAAGTTCATATTTGCTTGTATATAGCATGTATTTGCATGCATATAAAATCAAAAATCATTTAAATCTGTGTCTCTGTCCTAAGCGAGAGAATCAGACAGGAAGGAGTCAGACGGACGGGTTGCGCGACGAGACGGAGCAGCAGTGACACTAAAAACACAGTTAATCAGAGTAATGGATGTGTTTCTTTCCTTTAGCGGTGAGGTAAGCGAGAGCGTCGTCTGGAGCCCAAACTCACCTCACGCTCACCTCACTGAGACTGATGCACTCTGACACACACACACACACACACACGCACACGCACGCACACACGCACACACACACGCACACCTCTCCAAACCCGCCCACCGCTCACGACTGAGCCAAAGAGCGGCCGCCTACTTCTCTGCTTCTGGAAGCTTTTCTAACATTCATTCACTCCACGGGGATTTAAAGAGTCAAACTCACCAGATCTGAGATGAATCACATCATTATTAACTTTAAAGAAGAAATCTGATTGAATAAACCACTCATCTCATGAATGATGCATGCATATCATAAACCATAGTGCAATATTAAACTACTGACTTGTGGAATAAATACAATGTACTTTAAGTTTACTGCAAAATATTCAGAAAAGCTTGGGTTTTTTGGACAGACAAGAAAACTTTTATTCATCATGGATGCATTAAATTGATCAAAAGTAACAGTGAAGGCATTTATGATGTCACAAAAGATTTCTGTTTCAAATAAATGCTGTTCTTTTGACATTTCTATTCATCTGTAAATGCTGAACATAAAATGCATCACAGAAATGTTTGCTAAGCAGCAAATCAGCATATTAGAATGAATTCTGAAGGATCATGTGACACTGAAGACTGGAGTAATGATGCTGAAAATTCAGCTTTGATCACAGAAATAAACTACATTCTAACAGATATTCAAACAGAAAACAGCTATTTTAAATTGCAAAAATATTTCACTATTTTTAATGCAGCTAAACACAGCCTAAAAGTGTTATGCCATCTGCAATGCAATTCTGCAATTCTTCAGTGGGAATTCTGCTCTAAAACACTTGTCAGAACAAAGATAAGATTCTTCCTGTGTCTCTCCAGAAGCAAATATCCTCAGTGAACAGCTTCAGAACTCTCAAGCTCCAGACGTTATCGTGACCCGTCAGCGTCTCCGAATGCGATTTGTGCTTCCAGAAGCTCTGTACAAACACTGATACTTCAGCAACTTCTTAATGGCAGAATGGACTGAAATAAATTGAATTGTGTTATTTTATTTGCACGTAAGTTCGGCATCCTCACTCTCTGGATGTAATTACCCAGAAGGCCGGTTGGTTATTTGACGCTGCGAATGTGCAGGATGTCATTAACGGCAGACCTGAAGCTCTGACGGCACTGCGTTCGCGGCCCTGCGGCGTCCTATTTACGCTTTCCAAGAGAGAAAGAGCTCTTATTGCATCGCGTGATCCATGTAATTTCATTCCCGACTTGTTATTCTTCTCATTACGTGCCTGAATCTTTGCTCCCGCATCCTCCGCAGCGCTGCACGGAGAGGATGAGAGAATGAGTTGCATTTAGAGCGATGCGATATGATTTCACTACACAGACGTGAACATTTGGACACAATAATAAGTGCACGTTTTTATCAACCTATAAACCTTAAGATGCATGCTGAAAAGACAATTACGCTTTGTAGATACATTAATTTACAAAAAAGTAAGAATAAATGAAATTTGAAGCATAACTATCATATGAATGCATGCATTTTTTGATCTCAAGATGTGAACTGATGGACTGGAGTGGTGTGGATTACTTGTGGATTATTGTGATGTTTTTATCAGCTGTTTGGACTCTCATTCTGACGGCACCCATTCACATCCATTGGTGAGCAAGTGATGGAATGACACATTTCTACAAATCTGAAACAAACTCATCCTAATCTTTGATGGTCTGATGGTGAGCACATTTCCAGCAAATGTTTTTGCATGAACTATACTTTATAAATGCACACTGAAAATTATCTCTGTAGACAAACATAAGTGTATTATAATTGAAATTTGCAGCATTAATACACTTACTCTGAATCAGGGCTATTGTGGCAAAATAAAATAAAATAAAATAAAATAAAATAAAATAAAATAAAATAAAATAAAATAAAATAAAATAAAATAAAATAAAATAAAATAAAATAAAATAAAATAAGATTTTTTTTAGATTTTATTTTTATTATGTTATGTTTTTATTGTGTTAGCTAGCTGTTTTTTTTTAGCTGTATTAATTGGAATGCACAATGAAAAAACATTTTTTTTAAATTGTTATTATATATATATATATATATATATATATATATATATATATATATATATATATATATATATATATATATATATATATATATAAAATATTTATTATTATTATTATTATTAATATTAATATATTACATTTATCACTTTATTTTGTTTTTTTTTAATTCAGTAATTCATTTTCAAAAATCATTTGTTTATTTTTATTATGTTATGTTTTTATTGTGTTAGCTAGCTGGGTTTTTTTTTAGCTGTATTAATTGGAATGCACAATGAAAATTGTATTAAAATTGTATTATTATTATTATCATTTTTTTTAGCTGTATTAATTAGAATGCAATTAATACAGTAAAGATATATATATATATATATATATATATATATATATATTTTAATCTAAGGCAACTTTACACAGCAAAAATTCTCAGTTTCATTTAGTTTAACTTGATGTACTGCAATAACTAAAACTAACATTGAAATAAAATGAACAAAAAACTATATGGATGTTAATTCAATTTTTTAACATCCATATAGTATAATATAATAATTAATAATTAATAATTAATAATTTAAAATTTAATTATTTAATTAAAAATTAACCAAAAAAAACCCTAAAACTTTAACTAAAATTAACATGAAAGCAGAAAATCTAATTTAAAATATAAACAAACTATAATAGTATAGTATAATAGTATCTCAATGATGCTAATATAACACTGCTTCAACTTTAATATCAATAGAAGGACTGATGCAATAGTAGATGCAAACGAAAAGCAGCAGAGATATATGGATGTGTGATGGTATCAGCTCCGATCTAATCATGTTTGAGCTGAGAAACATAACGGCACAAACAAATGATGGAAGAAGAAAATAACTTGAGCAGAATATGCCAAGTGAAATGAAGCGGGCGCCATCTGTGATGTACAATCTTCCCCGACGCAAATTGCTTTTAATGCGAGAGCGAGATGTTTCCGCTGCCAAAGAGGGCTGTTGTGTGGTGATTCAGGTCCTTCCTCTGGTAAGAGAAGAAACTGTTCCCTGAGTTTGTGGAATTGGAGGGAAATGCTTTCCTTCTGATTACGGCCCATTTGTTCCGTCAGCATTTCCACCTGCAATAAAGCCGTCCGGCTTCTGGTCACTTCATTCGCCTTTTCCAGGTCAAGCGTGGGTCCTTTCAGAGCGAATCAAAGGAAACGCTCTCCGCCGAGCTCCAGCGCCAATCAGCATCCTCCCCGGAGAGATCGCTCTCGTCTGACCCACAATGCTCTTGGGTTTTCACTGAACGCAGCTCGTGTTTGGTTAAGTGCTGCTGGACGCTCCTTCAAAGAGCTTTTGACTTCAATCCAACTGATGAAAATGCGATAATGAATGAATGCTAAAGCATATATTCAGTCAGTACAAAGGGATTTAATAAACTCTTCAGTAAAAAGAACTAAACCAAGAATGCATGACTGAAAAAAACTGACATTGCGATAATTTGTTTGCTGCAATATATAAAGTGAAAAGAAAAAAAATACAGGAATTGTCACCTGATTAGAGTTAGTGGGTGATTTTACTGGATTGCATAGAAAATATAAATAAATAAATAAAACTTTAATTTTAGATTATTTTTTTAATTTAATATATTTATTTATTTATTTATTTGTGTGTGTGTGTGAAATCCTTTTAGGGCTTGCAATATTTGGTAAAAACATTGAAAAAATTGGGTTTTGTACTTGGGTTTGTTTATTTATTTATTTATTTATTTTAATATTTAGATTCATACTGTGATGAAAATTCTGCTGCAGAAATTGCTAGTAAATTTAAAAAAAAAAAAAAATTATAAAGAAATTGCAAGTAACATTTCTGCAATATATAAAGTGAAATGAAAAATACAGGAATTGTCACCCGGTTAGAATTAGTGGGTGATTTTGTTGGAGTGCATAGAATGAATGAATGAATTAATTAATAAAACTTTTAATTTTAGATTAATTTTTATTAACATTTATTTATTTATTTCTTTTCTTTTTTTTTTGTGAAATCCTTTTAGGGCTTGCAAGATTTGGGAAAAACTTTGAAAAAGGGGGGGGAGTTATACTTGGGTTTATTTATTTATTTATTTGTTTATTATTTATTTAGCATAATATTCAGATTCATACTGTGGTGAAACTATTTTCTTGCAGAAATTGCTAGTAAATTTAAAAATACTGAGAAATTGCAAGTAACACACTGAATAAAAAATGAACAACTGAAGTAGAAAGACGGAAATAGTATTTTCTTAAACCGTAAAATATACTCTTACTTACAAGATAATATTTTTTTTTTATTTTTATAGTACTGTCCAGTAAGATTTCCATTTTTCTTTTAAAGAAATAAATACTTTTATTCAGCAAGGCTGCAAAAACTGATCAAAAGTGAGACTAAAAGACATTTATGTTATACTGAGAAAATTATGTTATGAAGTTTTAAATAAAAAAAAAAAAAGTATATCTTTGAAGTATATCTTACTCGAAAATACAATTTCAGTCTTTCTACTTCAAAATGTAAAGCTTAACTCAATGTGTTGCTTGAAATTTTTGTAAATGTGTGCCAAAATTACTAGCAATTTTGAAAATGGTTTTACACCACTTTATTTAATCAAAAATACAGTAAAATAGTGAAATATTATTACAATTTAAAATAGGTGTTTTCTGTGTGAATATCTGTTAAACTGTAATTTAGTTGTGTGATCAAAGCTGAATTTTCAGCATCATTACTCCAGTCTTCAGTGTCAGATGATCCGTCAGAAATCATTCTAATATGCTGATTTGCTGCTGAAGAAACATTTATGATTATTAGCAATGTTGAAAACAGTTGTGCTGCACAATATTTTTGTGGAAACCGTGATGCATTCACAAATGAATAGAAAGTTGGAAAGAACAGCGTTCATTTTAAATAGAAATCTTTTGTGACATTATAAATGTCTTCACTGTCACTTTTGATCAATATAATGCAGCCTTTGATGAATAAAAGTATTCATGTCTGTCCAAAAAACCCAAGCTTTTGACCTTTCATATTTTGCAATAAACCTAAAGTATGTGGCAGAGTTTTATATTGTAGAATGGTTTATGATTTGCATGCATCATTCATGAGATGAGTGCTTCATTCACATTTTTTGTTTCCAGTGTACAAAAGATTTCTGTTTCAAATAAAGAAGTTCTTTTGCATTAATTCAGCAATCAAAAAAGATCTGCGTCAATACCATTATATAACCCTGTACTTTTTCTTGTAGTGTTGCATTGAAACTTCAGATCCTTGCATTGATATTTACTTTATTCCTGAGTGCTTTCATAACTCACACCTCACATACAAGCCTGTTTCACTTTTTCCCCATTTTTCCAGCCTAAACAGGAAATAAACAACTTTCCCTGCAGGCCACAAAGAGTCGAATGGTCATTCTGTGATCTTTTAGAAGGAAACATCCAAACCCGAGTGAAAAGCAACGGCGCCGCATGAAAGACGCCGCTTATCTGCACACAGCCAAACGCTGCAACTCCTCTAGAATATTCCACCAGCAATTTCCCCAATAAAAGCCTTGTTGTTCATTTCTGACGCATGTGTGCATCTGTAACGTAACGTCTCATTCTGCTCTAAACCTTCAGTCTGGTTATATAAACACATCTACGCCTCAATCAAAGCCTCGCTTTAACTCTGACGGGACTTTATGCTAAACAAGTCACAAGCAGTCAAACATTTAGGAGCATATTCAGTGACAGAAATATTAAAAGATTAAAAGTCTTGAACACTGTCTGTCACTGAATCATTCATTCAATCGATTCGTTCAAAGCGACTGATTCATTCACGGAAATGACTGTTTTTATGAATGAGTCATTGAATCACTAACTCACCCGATTCATTCAAAAACAGCCGCTTATGTTAACCTTGTTTACTATAAATGCAAAAAAACCCACCTATTTTACCTCTATACTATTTTATACTGCTCAGTTCACCGATTACATAAAAAGTGAATCGCAATGAAAAATGCACAAAAATACTATTTTAAAACTGCATATGAAATATTTTCCAAAACATGTATTACTTTAAATATCAAAAAATCTCAAATAAGCAGTGATTACCGTATTTAAAGCGCATATGAAAAAAGACATCATTTAACAAGCCTGTAACAACCTAAATCAATTATTTAAAAAAGCATTTTACCATACAGAAATTATGTTTTGTAACGTTTATGATCGTTGTGGTCCGATCTCCTTAAAATGCTTGTTTAGAATAACCTGTTAACCAAGTTTCGTGAAGTTTTGAGTTTTCATTTAGGCTTTATAGGATTTTAGGTAAATCTGGACAGGCCCCTTTTCTAAACAACCCTGTTATAGCTTCCCAGAGGGTAAATTTAGAAATTTTTTTTGATAATTAACTAGAGAGTTGAGAGAATTGTTCCGCAGTGTTTTATCCAGATTAAGCGAAAAACCTAGGACTATCCATTTTTAAGTTTTTTCCCCTCTTATAGTGCCACCAAGTGGCCAACCCCTGTGATTTTTTTCATGCTCAGGAGTTATAGGCATTTTACTAAAAGTGGCCCCGTCCCTTTCAAACATTTTGGCTTCCCTTTGCAATGGTGAGTTGAAAGTTACAATTTTTTTTTTTTTTTTTTGATAATTATTGACCTAGAGAGTCCAGAAAATTGTACCATAGTGTTTTTTTTTTTTATAGATTAAGCAAAAAACCTAGGACTAGTTTGCAAAAGTAGATTTTTTGCATCTTCTCGATCAAATGATTTGATTGACAGCAGTGGTTCTAGAGGCAAAGTTGTCCGGAATGAGGAGTTTTATCATATGATACAAATATCGTGCACATGTGCGAAAAACCGTGCATCGTTTGCACCCTTGTAAAATGCAATAGCACCCCCAGTAGCCGATTTCTTTCAAATTTCTCACAGACCTTTGAGGCTGTAAGTCAAACAGGCCCACCAAGATTCGTTCCGATCGGCCTCTGTTAACCTTGTCTAACAGGTGCTCAAAATTCATTGGCCAGTGGCAACCATGTTTTTTTGAGATCCTTATAAACACCTTTGGCACTTGGGACCAAGACTGCGCACAGCAATTTTCATGCTGATTGGACAAATGGTTGCATAGTTATAGCCATTTTTAGGTTTTTTCCCTCTTACAGCGCCACTAAGTGGCCAAGCTCCACAGTTTTTTTTCTGTGACCTCAGATTGAGCCCTTACATAAGTGTTCTGAGTTTGGTGTATATATATCTCATTCCGTTTAGGGGTTATAGGCATTTTACTAAAAGTGGCCCCCACCCCTTTTGAACATTTTGCGACGGCGAGCTGAAAGTTAAACTTTTTAGGCGTTCAAGCACGTAGCGCTGAAACCCTATTGTAATTGTTAGAATGGTCACGTATCAGCGATCTCCATGTAAAACTGATCACGCAGACCAAACCGTAAGTCGTAGAGACTTAAAAATTGGAGGGGTGGTAGTACTCACACCGCCTACCAGGTCACCAAGACCCAATCGGCCTGATGGGGGTGCTACAGCGATCAAAAGTATGAAATCACTTGTAACTTCCAGAGACAATCAAGTGTCTTATGTCGCTGGAATCCTTGGCTCACAAAAGGGGTGCCAAAACGTTCGAAAGAGGCAGGGCAACTTTTAGTAAAATGCCTATAACTCCTGAACGGAATGACATATCGTCGACAAACTCAGAACACTCATGTAAGAGCTCAATCTGAGGTTGCAGGACAGAAACTGCAGAGCTTGGCCACTTGTTGGCGCCATAAGAGGGAAAAAAAAAAAAATATTAAAATGTCTATACCTACACAACCATTTGTCCCATTAACATGAAAACCGTTGTGGATGGTCTTGGTCTCAAGCTCCACAGGTGTCTATATGGACATTTGCGTATCTCAAAAAAACATGGCCTCCATTGGCCGACGAAGTTTAAGGACTTTTTAGACAAAGTTAACGGAGGGTGATCAGAACAAATTTCGGTGAGCCTGTTCGACTCACGGCCCCAAAGGTCTGAGAGACATTTGAAAGAAATCGTCCACTGGGGTGTGATAATGCATTTTTCAAGGGTGCAAACGACTGTGCATTGCACGTTTTGCACATACATGCCATATTCATATCCTATGATAGAACTCCTCATTCTGGACAACTTTGCCACTAGAACCACTGCTGTCAATCAAATCATTTATTAAATGATTAAGTACAATTTTCTGGACTCTTCAGGTCAATAATTATCAAAAAAAATGTTGAAATTTACCCTTTGGAAAGCTATAACGGGGTAGTTTAGAAAAGGGGCCTGTCTGAATCCTATAAAGCCTAAAGGAAAACTCAAAACTTCACAAAACTTGCTGAGCACGTTTTTCCAAACAAGAATGCAAAGTTTTGAGGAGATCGCACCAAAGCTGGTGCTATAACAGTCATAAACATTACAAAACATAATATTTCTATGGTAAATTACCTGTATTTGCAAAAAAAAAGGCTTGCTATATAATGTCTTTTTTTCATATGTGCTTAAATACCTTAAAGCGCTTGAACCCTGGTAATCTCTGCTTACAGCTATATTTTTGATAATTATTGATTTTCACTCTCCAGAGAATCTTTCTGCACTGGTTTGGTTCCTAGTTTGCAAAAGTAGGTTTGTTGTCCAGTGTGCGCCATGGATTCAAACGACATAAGACACTTGAGCCTGCAATTGACGATTTAGGAGTTATGAGCAATTTCATACTTTTGATCGCTGTAGCGCCCCCGTCAGGGCGATTGGGGCGAGCTTTGGTGACACTGTAGGCGGTGTGAGTACTACCACCCCTCCAAGTTTCAAGCCTCTATGACTTACGGTTTGGCCTGCACAATTGGTTTTACCCAATTACAGTAGGGTTTCGGCGCTACATGCTTGAACCCCTAACAAGCTGTATAGCAAATTTGAGGTTGACGTCACAAAAAATGAGCTTTCAGTAAAGGTTCTGTTTGGGCGCACTACCAAGTGTTTCCACTAGATGAAATTCGCTTCACATTAATTTCCAGTGCAGTAATTTTTGACTCTTCACATAACAAGTTCCAAAACCTTTACCAAGTTTTGTACCATTCTGATAACGTAAAGTGTTCACACCTGTGCGCCCGAATGCTTTTTCAAAGTAATCTTCAATAAAGCCTTGTGTTCTGAGAAATCGAGCGAGCTAAAGATAGTCTTAAGTTAATGGTGGTCGTCATAAGACGTGTTCAGATGATTAAGAGCGCCGGAAAAACACAGCCCGAGGCGTTCGCATTAAACCCGCCTTCCAAATCTGTCCATTGAGTGGCTTAAGCTGCCCGGAGGATGTTTGGCTTGCGGATTGCGGCCTACTCCGTTCTCTTTGTCATTGCAAAGATGGACGCTTTGGGAGGAAAAAAAACGAGCGGATGCTTTGAGTAAATCCGTTACAGCCGCATCTATTAATCCTGTTTAGCTCAAACTTTCTGGTGTTGTTAGGACGAGTTTGTCTGACAGCCCACTACCGCTGCAATCGATGTCCGAATCGATACGTCCTGTGTAGCTAAACGGGAATTAACAGGTGGCCGCTGAGCTAAATGTTTCTCAACAAAGTCTGACATTTAGTTGAGGTGATTGAGTTATCTACACATCAGCTGTGGAGGAGTTTACCTTTGCTGCGGCCCCGTAACAAACGTTAATCTCTAATTCAATATAAAATTCATCAGCGGAGAGTGCCGCGTGCCGTCTCTGTGCGTTTGTGTGTGTGTGTGTGTGTGTTGTGAGAGAGAGAGAGAGACGGATGAGCCGGTACCTCAGCAGCAGGTATTCCTTCTGGCGGGCGGCACTGGAGAAGCACTTCCTGTTCGAGCGACACTTCCTTCCCCAGAGGCTCCTGGTCAAATGTTTTCCTGAGATCTGTGAAGGAAACACAGATGAATGTTTTCAGCATGAATGCATGTGAATGAACACATATAGAGCCAGTGGAAACTTCATTACCAGTCTCTTCTGCTCACCAAAGCTGTTTATTTGTATTGAAAATATTATTACAATTTAAAATAACTGTTTTCTGTGTAAATATATTGAAAAATGTAATTTATTCCTGTGATCAAAGCTGTAATTTTAGCATCATTACTCTAGTTAGTCTTCAGTGTCACATGATCCCATATATATATGGAATATATATGAAATATATATATTCCTTATGGAATAAGGAATAAGTTTTTAACTAAATTACAACCAATAAACAGTTCAAATATTATTATTTATTTTTATTTATTAATTTATTTTTTTCTGCAATTTAATTGAAAATGCTAGTACAAATTTAGAAAGTATGTAAAAAAAATTATATATATATATATATCACTTAGATCCTTGT
>CM070016.1:28570217-28655217 GCA_036247105.1 Cirrhinus mrigala
GAGGACGACAGATACGGAGAGACTTCAGGTGCAGGTCTAATAAAAATCCAATATTTCCCACACGCGATGAGAGAGGAGAGAGCAGAAGGCGCGGGGAGCGTCACGCTCCACCGGCTGCGGCTCCATCAGATGTGCGTTACATTGTGCCGGAGGTGGAGGACGGCAGTGTTATAAAGCGCAAACGCCGTCAGCCTCATCCATCTGCGCTCTCAACAGAGATTGACAACAAGTATACCTGAAGAGGAAATGACAATCAAGGAAATCCCATTTAAAAGCCGTCAGTCAGCAGCCATCTCAGTCACATTCACTATGTAGGCAACAGATGTACAAGTGGAGCGTCGTCGGCTTGAGTGAGGAATGACAGAAATATCAAAAATGGTTACAATTAGAAAAATTAGATGTTTTTTTTTTTTTTTAATTTGATGACTGTCATTATATTCAATTATTATTTCATGTGCATGTAGAATAATCTGCATATAATATATTTAAATTAAATATCTGAATAAAAATATTACTATATATAATATTTTATATTGTATTTAAATAAAAGTATTATAATTTTTTAATTTTTATTTTAATTAATTATTTTTTTTTTAATTAATATACATTTTATTATACTATATAGAATTTCAATAAAAATAATAATTTTACAAACCACCTATGCAAAAATATTTTTATATTTGTACACATTTTTTAAATGAAATTAAATAAATTATGGATTTTATTTGAGCTTTTATTTTAGTTTACATATATGTTATATATATACCGGTTCAAATAAATATTACAACAGTATTTAAGTACTAATTTGTTAATCTAGAATAAAGGATTTGATGATAATATATTATTAAAATGGTTTGTTTATAAATAATCTGCATATAATATATTTAAATAAAATATTTGAATAAAACATATTACTATATATAATATTTTTAATATTTTATTAAAATAAAGGTTATTATATTTTATATAATAAAATTATATATTTGTATAAATTATATTTTATCATTATATTATCATTTTAGTTTTACTTAATTAATATATATTCTATTGCACTATATATAATTTCTAATAAAAATAATAATATTACAGCAAAACACCTATGCAAATTTGTTTTTACATTTGTACACATTTTTTAACTGAAATTAAACATTTATTATAGATTTTATTTAAGCTTTTATTTTAGTTTTATTTTTATATTTTATTTTAGTTTATTTAATTCGTTTTTTAATTAATATATATATTGTATTATACATATATGATTGCAAAAAAAGTAATATTACAACAAAACACCTATATATGCAAAAATATTTATATATTTGTACACTTTTTTAAGTACCTAATTGTTAATCTAGAATAAAATATTTGATGATAATATATTAATAAAATGGTTATATTTTTGGTTTTATATATATATATATATATATATATATATATATATATATATATATATATATATATATATATATATATATATATATTTATTTTTTTTTTTTTTTTTTTTTTTTTTTTTTTTGCTCAAAAATTGGAAAGACTACGGCATGTCACTTACACACAAACCCAAGATGGCAACATGTCTTAATTGAATTGCGCTATAATATTATACTATAAAACAGCTTAATAGGTCTAAATATAGACTTATTTTCGTTTATACTACACCTACTCAGTTTTTTCTCCTGATTTTGGGCTAAATGAGCCTGTTTTTATGAGATTATATTGCTCTCTCTAAACACGTGCAACAGAGAATTGTGTTAAATTTGGACCTGAGGTGCAGAATCAACAATCCAAACAAGCAGAAACAGGAGACGTGTTTGCTGGAATCGATGCGCTGATGATAAAGAAACGTTTCATGCATATTTGATGGATGGATTATAATAACTGTTATGAAACAGAGCCAGTGCTTGTTAACTCGATGTGTTATATCCGTGTTTGACAGGAACGTGCGTTGGGTCGCCGTTTCAATCAGAAGAGGCTGTTCTGTACATTAAAGAAATACGTGAAATAAAAATAACTAAAGTAATTTTTGTTCATAAAGACTTTCAGAGTTCTGTCAAATGTCCTTGATTTGGAATAATGAATAAACAATAATAACATAAATGTAAAATGTGGTCACGCATATGCTCTGATCTGAGGTCAGTCAGCAGGTGCTGTAGGATTCTCTCGAGAGCATCATTATCGAGTCTCTCGCTCTAAAGGCCGATGTTTGTCACTGAAGTGAAGAGTCTGTCGTACAGTGAGCTGAGCTGAGGATGAAGGCTGAGAGACTGTTGCTGTCTGAAACACAGACAGGAAGCTGCCCTGTGGGCGTCACATACAACAGACCAAGGTCAACCAGAGAGAGAGAGAGAGAGAATACCAACAGCACACACACACACACACACACACACACACACACACACACACACATCAGCTGCTATTAGAAGAAACCCAGCACTGTTCTGATCAGTTATTACTTTCACTGATTGATCAAAAGACACCAAAGAACCACATTCACAATCTAAAAGAGAATAAACAGTTTGCTCTTACGACACTCACTCACACACACAAACACAAACACACACACACACACACACACACACACACACACACACACACACACACACACACACACACACACACACACACACACACAGAGAGCACCTATAATACAAGCACCTGCTCAAAGTGCTATTAAATAGTGTAATACACTTGACATATCAAATGACAAATGTTGAGTTTGAAGTTCTTTTGAACTGCCTGTTTTAATAAATCAGTTCAAAAATGGGTTCAACGATTTGTTTGCATCACCCAAAAATGACTGAAATCTACATGTGGAATTTCAACAGAATTTATTAGTTATCTGCACAAATAATATATTCAATGAAAAAAATAAGTATAAGATTAATTTAAGATGAATGAAATAAGTAAGACCATTTTTAAATAGACTGTGTTTTACTTGCATTAAACATTTTAAATGTATTGTTTGAAGCGCTTCCACAAAAGGTGATTTTATGTCCATAGAAAGCACATTAAATGTAAGTAAAGTCAAATAAGTTTTTGGAGATTAAAATGTCAACATTTGGTTGAAATAATGTTACATTGTCATTCAGTGTAACACAATATTTTTGTTAAAATTCAAACAACATGCTTATTCTGACTTGTACATATTAAAAAATATAAAAGAATAAGGGAGCATATTAAATCTTATTGTGTTTTAAATGAGTGAAAAATTCTTACTGACAAATGGGCAAAACCTAGGATAGTGGCAAATTTTACAAATGTAGAATTACAACTAATTAGTATCTGGGGTGAAAGTAATGTGTCTTTTAATGTGTCATTTTTGTTGTAAATATGCCTGACAAGATTGTTACACTGAATGACATTTTAGTGGGTGTCTTCTGTAAATTAGGGAAAATTGTATGATATTTATTTTTTGATTGGATGCAATTAAATTAAACAGAAAAGTTTATATTTTATTATTATTATTATTATTTTTTTTAAAAAACAACAATTTAAAGCAGTATTACACTTATTGCTTTTATGCTTAAACCCTTTTTTGTCTTTGACCCATTTATTTATTTATTTGTTTATTTGTTTGTTTAATGCAAAAGCATGAAAAAAATAAGCCTGATTATTTTGAAGTAGATTTTACTGTTTTACTTGCATTAAACATTTTGAATCTACACTCTGAAGCTGAAATAGATTTAAAAATGTATATGTGTATGTGTATATATATATATATATATAAAATTATGTATATACAATTATGTATATACATATACACACATATATATTTTTATATATACACATACACACACACACACACACACACACACACACACACACACATATATATATATATATATAACATTATTTTATAAAACATATATAACAACATATATAACATATATATAAAATATTAATTTGATTTGTATGTAGATTTTACTGTTTTACTTGCATTAAGCATTTAATTTAATTCGAAGTTTAAATAACAATATTCTGAGGTTTCTTAATTTTACTGTGTAGCTTCAATGTCTAATGTCTAAATATTGCATAAAATGTTATGCAAGTAATAAGTTGGATGAAATAATAGGAAAATTAAAAACTTCTTGCCATTTCAGAGTGAAAACACAACGCAGAACTTCATCAGAAAACTGAAAACAGAGATTTCTCTCAGTTCTTTGGCCCGGTGCTGTTTCCACAGCAGTGAAATTGAAATGAATATGCAGGAAACGGCTCTGGCGCGCAGACGCGAGTCGCATCGGAGGCCATTACAGTAATAACTGCGGCTGTTTAAAGCGTGAGTCAGTCGACACGCCGCGCTGCGATTGGCAGTTTAAACAACTCACACCAATTACCAGCGTTTTCGTTCCATTACAGGCCGTCCCTCGAGACTCACCGCAGCCACAATTAATCGCTTGTGTTCTGACACACGTGAGCTCGACACGACAGCGGCTGTAAATCCAGTCTGGACTGCATTTCTGACTACTTTAGTAGCAAATACTGCAGCTCTCAAACTTAACATCATGAACTCAACGAAGACAAAAACAGGCAAGAATACCCTAGAAACAGTTTCATAACTAGCAAACTCATAACTACCACTCCAAAAAACCACTAGCAATCACATAACAGCTCTCAGCCTTAACAGGATGAATGAAATGAAAAGGAGGCACAGAAGTAAAGACATAACATTGCTTCTTATTGGCACTGCAATCGCATGTTCCTTTCACTGACTCATTACATCCTGGCGCACGGCCTGAGGAAAGTTTCCTCGTCCAATGCGTCAGAACAGTTTGAGCTCCAGCTCTCCTCAATATTTGTTCATTCGGCGTTCGGGTTTCTCACATTAGCGGCGGTTGAACCGAGCGGCTCAATTTAAAGCACTTTGGGGTTCTCTACAAAATGCGATCCATATTTTGTGGCGTTCCCGGGCCAAAAACCTGAGTGGTGAATAATGTAAGGTAGAGCTGGACAGGGTGGAAATGAGCAAACACACACGCTGAATTTATTACCGCCTCTAATGGGCCAAATGCATTACAATGCCATTTGTGATATGTAGCGCTACACAACCTTTCTGCCTATTATAAATTAATGCAAGGCTGGAGACGATAGTTGATCCACGGCCATTTCAGTCTCCAGACCTTCAGAAACACACAACAAACTTTCAGAAGAGACTCGACAGAATACAAAACATACAAAATACAAAACATAATTAAATTACACGCATCTCACATTCTGCTAATGCTTATGAAAGATCTCGAAACACTCAGCATATTCTATGCAAAATTTTGTGGTTGGAAAACTTTTTCATGTTTTTGATGATTTTTTTTTTCTGCTAACCAAAGTTGAATTTGATCAGAAATACTGTAAAAAATGTGAAATATTTTTGCAATTTCAAATAGCTGTTTTCTATGTGAGTATGTGTTAAAATGTAATTTATTTCTGTGATCACAGCTAAATTTTCAGCATTATTACTCCAGTCTTCAGTGTCACATGATCCTTCAGAAATCATTCTGATATGCTGATTTGCTGCTCAACAAACATTATTAATGTTGAAAACAGTTGTGCTGCACAATATTTTCTGAAAACTGTGATTCCACCTGGAACAACCTAGCAACCGCAAAAAACACCCTAAAACTTCTTAGCAACACCCTAGCAACCGTATAGTACCTGCTTGACCAAAAAAAAAAAACCACTGTACAGACTTCACAGCAATCCTCTAGCAACCACCCAGAACACCCTAGCAACCATATAGTAGCTGCTTGACCCAAAAAAAAAAAAAAAAACAACTCAGACTTCTTAGCAACACCCTAGCAACCTCATAACTACCACCCGAAAAACTCTAGCAACCATATAGCAGCTCCTGGTCACAAAACACTCTAGAAACATCTTAGCAACACCATAGCAACCTCATAACTACCACCCAAAAAACACTAGCAACCATATAGCAGCTCCTGGCTAAATAAACACTAATACAAACTTCTTAGCAACACCCTAGCAACCACTGAGAATGCCCTAACAACCACCCAGAACACCCTAGCAACCCATATAGTAGCTGCTCAACCAAAAAAAAAAAAAAAAAAACACTGTACAGACTTCTTAGCAACACCCTAGCAACCACCCAGAACACCCTAGCAACCCATATAGTAGCTGCTCAACTATAAAAAAAAAAAAAAAAAAAAAAAAACTGTACAGACTTCTTTGCAACACCCTAGCAACCACTCAGAACACCCTAGCAACCATATAGTAGCTGCTCAACCAAAACAAAACACTCTAGAAACTTCTTAGCAACCCCCTAGCAACCACCCAGAACACCCTAGCAACCATATAGTAGCTGCTCAACCAAAAAAAAAAAAAAAAAAAAAACTGTACAAACTTCTTACCAACACCCTAGTAACCACTACAAAGACCATAGCAACCATATAGTAGCTGCTCAACCAAAAAAAAAAAAAACACTGTACAGACTTCTTTGCAACACCCTAGCAACCACTCAGAACACCCTAGCAACCATATAGTAGCTGCTCAGCCAAGAAAACACTGTGCTGACTTCTTAGCAACACCCTAGCAACCACCCAGAACACCCTAGCAACCATATAGCAGCTGCTCAACCAAAACAAAACACTCTAGAAACTTCTTAGCAACCCCCTAGCAACCACTAAGAAGACCCTAGAAACCATATAGTAGCTGCTCAACCAAAAAAAAAAAAAAAACACTAAAAAAAAAGCAAAAACCCTAACAACCACCAGAAAACCTAGAAACTGTATAGGAGCTGCTGGACAACAAAACAGGCAGAATATTACTCTAGAAACTGTTTAGCAACCACCCAGAACACCCTAGCAACTTCATAGCAGCCATCAAGCAACGCTGGCAGAGTTTTATTCAAGCATTTAACTTCAGCTGAATTTTACAAAAGCCTCAAGACATTCAATGTTTTACACAAAAATTCTAAAAGTATTCAAATTCAGCAAACACCGTGGCAACCACCCAAAACACCCTAGCAGCACAACAGACATTTTGCAGGGAAATGAAACACAGATTTCCTCTCTAAAAAGCAGCGTTTGCTTTGAGATGTGCCAGTGTATGAAATGCGTTTAGTGGCGATGTGAGAAACACAACAAAGCGTCTCCTGTTGGCTTTGGACAGGAGAAAGGCTTCGGGGGGAATAACACAGCTTGCGTTGGCCGCGACGGCGACGGCTCCTCTCAGCCAAACGCAGCGAGCAGATCCGCTCCGAACCCCTGACCGCACTCGTGTTCGGCGGCCACGGCCGCGCTCCCGCGAGCCTCCTCTGCCGCACACGTGGACGCATGTGAAAACAATTACGTTAAGTGCATGTGTTCGGCTACTTGTGCTAAATTACACAGGTTAGTGAATTACGGGCCATTTACATACTTGAAGTCTCTCGTCTCTCGTCAGCCGCACCGCTGATGCTGCTCTCATTAACGCCAGCGAAGGGATCTGGCATTTGATTTGAGCTTTAATCGCTGAGTTTGCATCCAGATCAGTGTTTAAAACCACAAAACGGCCCTCAGTACACACTGAGACTGGAACAGCATACTAGTATACTATACCTATTATCGCTGAAGTGTATATATAGTATAAGTATACTGTGTATAATATGCACATTTCCTAAAAGCATGAAATATACAGATGACCTACTAAAATTGCACGCTGCATGGAACATATTGTATCCCATAATGCAATGCACTGCACTCAACCTACTTCCAGTCTACTGTGATTTTTATGATTTATTATTTGATCAGGCTGAGACAGACTATAAATGCAAAACATAATTTTATCTGAATGCCTCTCACTGAATTAAACTTGCAATAGTATGTGACAATGCTTGAAGCATTCATCAGAGAATGCATAATAGTACATAATTGTAAAAGAATAGTACAGTAGGCAGTATACAGAACATACTGTGCAGTATTTGGTAAACAGTAAGTTAGTATTCCCTTCTGAAGGACTGCAATGATTAAAATAGCATACTACAATTTCTGCTATATCAATATTTTGCAAAAATGGTAAGTAGTATGCTGTTTTGAATATAGCTTGTTTGAAAAACAAAATTGCAAACAGTGTACTACATAATGCACCATATTTCACAGTATACTGCCAGCTATTTGTAGCATAAAATTTAAAAGAGAGCTATTAATATATAACATAATATTTAAGTTTATAATTTATTAAAATACTTAACTTTTCTGAAAACTTTTAAAAGATACATATATACACACAAATACTATTTTTAAAAATAAAAATACTTTTTAGTTTTATGTATATGTATATAAATACTTAAAAATAAATAAATATTAAAAATACTATTTTTAAACAACATATGTAAAAATATATTTTAAAAATAAAATTACTTTATTGTGTGTTTATATAGCAGTAAAATAAAATATAGTGAATACTTTAAAAACTATATTTTAAATATTAAAAATACTATTTTAAGCAACATATATTTAAAAATATATGCAAAAAATCTTTTAAGTTATGTATATATTGTAGTAAAATATAATATAGTAAATACTTTAAAAACAATATTAATTTAAATAATAAAATTGTGTGTGCGTGTGTGTGTGTGTGTGTGTGTGTGTGTGTGTGTATATATATATATATATATATATATATATATATATATATATATATATATATATATATATATATATATATATATATATATATATATATTCACACAAAATATATATTATATATATATATATATAAATATTAATATTTTAATATTAAAAATACACTTTTTCAACAAAAATAAAAATACCTAAATTTTATGTGTGTGTTGTAGTAAAATAAAATACAGCAAATACTTTAAAAACATAATGCTTTTTTAAATATATCAAAAATACAATTTTTAAGCAACATAAACGTTTCTCTTTTAAGTTTTATGCATATATCGTAGAAAAACAACATAGTAAATACTTAATACATAGCAAAAAATAATATTAATGCTTTAAATATTTTTTGGGTTTTATATATATATATATATATATATATATATATATATATATATATATATATATATATATATATATACACACACATATATTATATGGTAAATATTTTAAAAACAATAATTTTTACATTTTAAAAATACTACGTTTAAGCAACATATATTTAAAAATGTATTTAAAAAATAAAAATACTTTTAAGTTTTATGTATATATAGTAAAATAAATGCAGCTAGAGTATATATATATATATATATTAAAAAAAAAAAAATCCAACACAAAACCAACAACTAGCTATCATCTTAAGTAAATAAATAAATAATACATTTGTGTTTAAAAACAGATTATGTTATATCTTTTGGCAGTCTGATCTAGCAAAAGCCAATAAAGAGATAAATGTTTTTATTACATCCATTTTATTCACCACACTGTAAACGGAAGGTCAAGTCAAGTGCATTGCATTGTGGGATGCAGTATTTCACACAGTGTGCTCTAGCTGTATATTGAACATTTTGAGAAACGTAGTATTTCAGTCAGGTATTCCATATATATGTATAGTGACAGTAAACACACAGCAGCAGCAGTATGAGCAGTACAGTAGTGTGTTATAGTGAGTGTCTCTCTGTCTCTGTCAAGTGTCTAGTTGAAGTAAATCACTGCTGTGTGTGAGTCCGTGTTAAACAGCATCTGCGTGCGGATCGAAGCTCGTCCCCTCATAACTCACGCTGGAAGTGCCCGACGCGACACGCTCGCAAATCACGCTCGCGATTAATATCCTCGATGAGAGCGTGAGCCTTCTACAGCTCCTGAACTTTATGGCGTTTCCATTGATCAGCGATCCGCAACAACAAAACGCTGCTTATTTATCGCTCTGGAGTGTTACTCAGGCCCTGATTAAAACATCTGTCACAGACGGGACGCTGAAAAAGGGTAAATGATCGCTGCCGTTTCCATTAGCCTCTGGAGAGAGAGCGAGAGACGCCGGTCAGCGGAGCAAAGCCAGGATATTTGAATACAGACTCGTTTAGATTTGAATCAAGGGTTACGAGCATCAGAGCAGAACGTGCTGCATTAACACTGACCTGACACCAGCCCGACTGACCCACGGCACCAGACGAGTGCGTGTTTGAGACAGACTGTAACTAAAACCGGTAAGGAGATCAACAGGTCAATGACGAGGAGTAATTAAGTGCCCCAACCAGGTGCCAGCTGGAGTTTTTCACTGAAAAAACAAATACTGTACAAAGTGTTTCCTGCACTGCTGTTGAATCTAAAGCAAACAGAAAGCATTAAACAGGCAATAAATCACTGCGTTCAGTGATTCATAAACAAATGACTCTAAACAGATTCTTTAAATGAAACAATCAGTATTGAATCAGTTTGATTCACACCAGTCAACCTATAAATCAGATATATATAAATGAATTACTTATATCATTCATTATATAAATATAATTATATATTTTTTTACAGTCAATAAAAATGTACAAACAAAATTAGCATCAGTTCTGAGAAAATTAATTTCAGCCATTTGATCTAAATGTTGCTTTTTAAAAATATATACACATATTTATATATATATATATATATATATATATATATATATATATATATATATATATATATATATATATATATATATATATATATATATAAACACTGTTTAATTTAATTTTTTTTTTAATTTTTTTAAATATTTGATTATTAACCAGTAAAAGGTTTTTGGACAGTAAGATTTTTAATGTTTTTTTTTTGTTTTTGTTTTTTTCAAAAGAAGTCTCTTCTGCTCACCAAGCCTGCATTTATTTGATCCAAAGTATAGCAAAAAGAATACAATTTTGAAAAAAAAAAAAAATATTATTTAAAATAACTGTTTTCTATTTGAATATATTTTAAAACGAAATTTATTCCTGTGATTTCAAAGCTGAATTTTGAGCATCATTACTCCAGTCTTCAGTGTCACATGATCCTTCAGAAATCATTCTAATATTCTGATTTGCTGTTCCAAAAACATTTATTATTATAATTATTATTATTATAATTATTATTATTATTATTATTATTATTATTATTATTATTATGTGGAAAACAGCTAAGTACATTTTTTTCAGGTTTCTTTGATGAATAGAAAGTTCAGAAGAACAGCATTTATCTGAAATAGAAATCTTTTGTAACATAATAAATGTCTTTATCATCAATTTAAAGCACCCTTGCTAAATAAAAGTATTAATTTCTATCATTTCTTCCTAAATGTAGGCTTGGTGAGCAGAAGAGACTTCTTTTGAAAAAAAAACAAAAAAAACATTAAAAATCTTACTGTTCAAAAACTTTTAAATGGTAGTGTACACTTACGTATTTTCATATATTTTTAATGTATTTTTTAAAATACTGTATAATTTAAAGTTTTTTTTTAAATTACTTTTTATTATTAGAGGATTAGCTCATAAAATGAAACGTAGATATACACATACATAGCTAAAACTTAGTTTTACTCGTGTAGCTACAGTGTTATGTTATAATAAATGGGAATGGAATAAAATTTAAATTTAAACTACCATTTATTATAACACTAGCTACATGAGTAAAAAATTAAAAAAAAAAAAATAAATAATTAAATAAATAGAATTAAATTTAAATCACATCTGAAATTTAAATTTTAATTAAATAGCTTTTATTTAATTTAAAAAGAGCTGTAAAAATGTGTGATTTCGAATGAGATTTCTATTGTAAGTCAAGGCTGGTGAAGATTTTTTTTTTTTTTTATACACTTTATTGCATCATTTCTGGTTAGGTCACAGTCTTAAGTGGCGGTCAAGTGATTTTAAGCATGTTAAATTATTTCAGACAAATATGAGCAACAAAGAGTGTGTGTGAATAAATCATTAGATGCATTAGTAGAGACTGTCCTGCATTAAAGAGCAGAACACGCACACATTGCCCGTAGGTACGATCATGTTTAAGTGGCGTGTTCAGTGTATGTAGCGTGACTGACTCATTTCACACAGCCGACGCGTCTCTCATTCACACTGAAGAGCTCCTCCAACAACACTAAGAAAGAGTGACGTGTCGGTACAACAGCATCCGCTCGCGGCATCTCCTCATGCTGAACAAAACAACCCGTTTGACCACTGCTCTCTGCTGGAAACTGACAAACAAAGACTGGAAATCTCGCTCATACAGCAGGTTTAAGTTTAAGTTTTCACCAATATATCACTGTATGATCTGAGATGGGTTTGTAAAAGCATCTGGACTTGAGAAACAGACGTGACGTCAAGCCTGAATTCTGTCCGTGGATATGAACTCTTTAGGAAAAAATCGTGGCGTGCGCATAAACTGTTGGACGGAGTGAGGTCAGCAGCTGTTTATAAACACGAGCGCCGTGATTGGTGCGATTAAGGATGCTGCTTTTGATAGCAACGCTAAATGAGGAAAACCACCACAAGAATGTAAACACAACACACTTCCACTATCGTCTCAGCTCCTGTTAAAGGCATGTTATGTAGTGTGTTTGTACTCACAGGCGATCCGGACGTGGGCCTTGCGGCTCTTGGTGGTTCCTGCCGAGCTCCAGGCCACACACTGACACCAGAAATCCTCCAGACCGAAGAGCTCCTCCACCTGCTGACGGGTGATCTCGATACTGGCCTCCCGCACCACCAGACCTGCACACAAACACACACACACACACACACACACATATATATATGCATGAGGATGTGCAGTCAAACAGCTCACACGCGTGACCTCTGCCCGTAGTCCATGTGTTTTCTAAAACGAGCTGGTAGTTGTAAAGCCCTCAGGCAGTTATTTCAGCTCCATCCACTTAAACAGAAACCACTGAATCTTCAAGACTGCCTGTCAGGATGGCATGCGTCAATAACTGAACTTGTTCTGCAGCTGTTTCATAAAAAGCTCTGCGTTAGTGATTTTACCGCAACATTTGCTTCATGTTGTATCTATATAATTGTGGTAAAATCAGTGAAAAAAATGATCAAAATAACAATTATAAATATTTAAAAATATATATATTCAAAATAATTATGAAAATTACATTCATTATTATTATTACTAAAACCTATTTGAAAGAGAAACCTGAATTATGTTTAAAATAGATGGAGTTCAGCTTAAAATTGTACATATACAATCATATAAATTTAGATTAATGCATGACTCTTCAGCTTCTGTTTTTTTTTTTTTTTCATCATATTTTTATTGTTTTACTGTGTTAGGTAGCTGTATTTTTAGTTATTTTATATATACACACACACACAACTTCAGTAAAATTTATTATAGTATTGTTATCATTATTAAATATTACTAATATTTGTAATTATTTTTATATTATTATTAACATTCTAACATGCCATGCTGCAGAACATAACTTAAGTATTGCATTAATTAGAATTATATATATATATATATATATATATATATATATATATATATATATATATATATATTATTATTATTATTATTATAAATTTTATATTATATATATTATAAATTAATATATTTTTATTAAATAATACTAATATTTGTAATTATTTTTATATAATTGTTAATTATTTTTACATTATTATTATTTTTAATAATGCAAGAATGTTTTATTTTAATTATTTAATTATTATTCTTTTATATATTAAAAATAATTACAAGAAATAATAATTAGAAAAGAATAAAATCATGTTCAAAATAGATTTCAACATCTTACGCTGCAGAATGTAATCTATGTATTGTATAATTTTATGTATAATTTTAGTAATATTTAATGTAGTATTATTAAATATTACTAATATTTGTCATTATTTTTATATTATTAATTATTTTCACCAATTATTATTTTATATATCAAAAATAATTACAAGAAATAATAATTATTAGAAAAGAATAAAAATGATGTTCAAAATACAGTTCAACATGTCACACTGCAGAACGTAACTTACGCATTGCGTTAATTATATTATTATAAAAATTTGTAATTTGTAATATATTATTCTTATTAAATATGACTAATATTTGCATTTGCATTTTCTTTTCATATCATTATTATTTATTTTTAATTATTATTATTTTATATATTAAAAATAATTACAAGAAATAATAATTATAAAAGAATAAGAAAATCATGTTCAAAATAGAGTTCAACATGTCACGCTGCAGAATGTAACTTAGAATTAGAATATTCTAAAATAAAATATCAATATTTAATATATTATTCCTATTAAATATTAAATATTTAATAGGATAAAATATATAATTATTAATATTTTTTTCATTATTATTATTTTATATTTTACAAATAATTACAACAAATAATAATTATAAAAGTAAAATAAGTTAAACATGAACTTTCATGTTACTTTGAAGCCAAAAATGCTTTCATAATCCTTCAAACGCAATAAATTTCTCCATCACTGAAATTGCTTTTCTTTCTAACCATCTGACTTTCTCTCTAGGCCATACAAGATGTTGGTTATAACATACAGCACAGCTGAAATCTCCAAAACCTGCTTGTCAAGATGATGTTTCAGTATCAGAACTTACTTTGACAGTATTTTATAAAGCCAGTGCTAATCTGACCACACATCTGCCTCGAGCAGTTTCTAAAAACAGCCCATAATCGTGGTAAAATCAGAGTAACGCACGGATCCTCAGCTCATTTTTCATCTCATAAAGATCAGCTGATGCTTTACGTCGATCCATGAATCATATTCCTCCATTCTCATAGCGTCTCTGCTGAAATCTATCATCCTTCATGCTTTACTTACTGTAAAGAAAGCATCATAAACACACACACGACACTGACGTGTAGAGATCATCATACGAGCGCGATCAAACATGGTTGTGTTGGGCGCAGATGGACTGCCAGGATGATTGAGCTGCTTGGACTCTTTCTAGCCGCATTTGGAGCGTCACGCCGGCCCGGATCCTGTTTGCTAAACTCCTCTGATTATTGTTCATCTGGCCGCTGGACGCTAAACAAATGAACGCGCCCACGGCAGCGGCCTTCAGCGACGCCTCCTGAACGCCGCGGGCTTATATTTTACGCCTCCGGCCGTATATTTGATCATTTATGGCGGGGACAGAGAGGCTTGGCTAATCCGATCAGAAACATTACGTATCGTTCTGCGATGAGCGCGTAAGAGGAGACGTCGGCGCAGCTGTCGTTTCGCGCTCGCGGACGCCGGAATGGCTCCTCGCGGTGTGCTGATTTTGCGCGGGTGTGTGCGCGTGTGTGTCGGAGCCCAACGGGCCCCAGAGGTGGTTTTTGGGCACAGGTTGTGATTGGGCTGCGCGGCCAGCGGCTCCTGCCCGAGCCGTAAAGCTGCAGTAATCCTCTATGCTAATGTGTCGCTCTGCTCTCCTCCAGCTTCTCCTACATACTAATTGCTTGTTGCTTCATCTGCAGACATTTAAAATCACACGTGCGATGGACTATTTTAGGACTTTTTTAGACATGCAAAATGCAAATATTTTATATGAATATGGCTTTTTTTAATCACTAAGATTTAAATGATATGAAATGGAAAAGTGTATTATTAAAAATAATAAATTATAAATAAATGTAATAAAACTAAAACAAAAACATGTATTATCATAAATTCTAATTATTTACAAATTTAATATTTTCATGCCCTTCACACATTGTCTCTAAATTAGTGAAATATAATTTAGATATAGTATCTATAAACGATTATTTAAAAAAAAATAAAAAAATAAATACAAAAAACGTTAACCATAAATAATCAGAAAACAATTATTTAAAAAATTACATAATTATTAAAATAAATTTAATTAAAAATAATTATTCTAAAAAATAAATATGTACATTATTTGATATTCACAAATGCAAAATATTTGAGACTCGCATTACAGGACGTAACTTATGTTACTGCAGAATAATAAATCATTTAAAAAATAATATTTAAAAAAATATATACAAATTAAAAATAATAAAAAAAAAAATCTAAAAATTATTTATAAAATAATAAAAACTATATAAAATAAATTGTTCAAAATAAATGAATCTTAACATGTCATATTGAAAGGCATAATTAATTTTCATTCTATTATAGTACAAAAAATATTTTTTTATATTCTATATAAAAAATATAAAAAACATCAACCATAAATAATGAACAAATTATTTTTAGAATTATTTTTAAATGTAAAAAAGATTTTATAATCCTTAAAACATTTTTACATATTTACATAATTTAAGTTATTGCAGAATTATAAACAATTAAAAAATATATATATTATAAAAAAATATTAAAATAACGAAAGAATCAAAATAATTGTAAAAAATTATATAAAAACTATATAAATAATAATTGTAAAAACAAAACTGTTTAAAATAAATGTAGTTTAATGTCACAAGATCTCTAAATTAGTGTAAATGTAATTTAGATATAGCAACTAAATATAAATAATTATATAAAAAAGAATAATATAATTTTTTTTTTACAAATTTAGAATTATTTTTATAATTCTAAAAACATTTTTTAAAAAGTTATAAAAATAATTATTATAAAAAAATTAAGTATTTAATAGAAGATTTGCATGTCATACTCTAGGATGTCATGCATGTTATTGCAGAATAATAAATAATTTAATAAAATAATATTTTACAAATATTAAAATAACCAAATAATCAAAATAATTGCCTATATAAATAATACTTTTAAAAACAAAACTGTTTAAAATAAATATTGTTTAACATGTCACATTGCAAGACATTCAACTTCCATGCTATTATAGCATAATAAATTATTTAATAATATTAAAAATATATTAAAATAATTAAATAAAAATATAAATCTATCAATAAAATATACATAAAAACTTATAAAATTAATTACTAAGTTTTTTTGATTATAAATCATTTTATTTTATGAAAATAATTATAAAATAATGAGAAAATTTGTTTAAAAAATAGATCATTTTAGACTAACGGACATACATTTTATGTTATTCTGAAGTAAAAAAAAATGCTTTCATAATCTCTCAACAAATGCAAGAAATTGCTCCATCACTGAAATGACTTTCTTTTCTATCTGACTTTCTATATAAGCCATAAAAGCTATTGTTCTGATGTGAACCAGCAGTCAGATTGGTAGATAAGCGCTGTTTTAGTGAACTGTCATTCAGGTCTGGCTCCATTCTCCTATGAAACGCTCACTTTTCACCATCCAGTTGAATCAATATCCTGTACATACAGCTCAGAGTTATGTTTCACTCAGAAACACGTCGCATTACGGAAGCGAAATGAGTCGCAAACTCCGTCTGATGTTGATGTTCTGTTGTAAATCCTGAAGGGAAACAATGCAGCAGTTATTGTACAGCACAAGTGCCATCAGAAACCATGTAGAAATGAGGCCTGCAAACAGGCCTGCATTGTCTCTCCAGCACAGGAAGAGTTAGGATTAGGAATCTAGCGCTGGCACTGAAATGACATTTCTAACGCGCTGAATGCGGTTCGCTCGCGAGCTCACATTTCTCACACGTTCTTCCTGTCCTCCAAAGCCGACGACGACTCCAACTTGGCGTTATATTTACATCAAAACCGCATTAGATTGGAAGCTACAATGCAGAACGGCTTTATTGGAAACGCGCCGTTCATCTGCGACCAAATTGTTCCCGAGGCCGTCGTTCAACTCCTCGCAAACTCTCATTTCAGATGCTCACGGACGACACATCAGAGTCTGGCCCGGAAATGAAATCACATGACAAGAGAGACGTGAAGCGCTTTGCCCGTGGGAACGGCTCCTCCATCCAGCATCACTGCTCACTGACCGCAGCACAATTGACCCTGTTTATGAGCCGCTACCAGCTTCAATAATTAAAGCCTGTGTGACGCTGGAGCTTCAGTCCTTGTCATGCACAGCAGAGAAATACAGACACATTACTGTACCCCTTTTTTTAAGAAATCATTGTTTTTAGTAGGGCAAATGATAAATAATAAAATAATATTATAGCATAAATAATATTTTAAAATACAAAAAAATCTAAATAATAACTTTTAAAAGTTTTAATATTTTAAAATAATTACTGTATATTATATAAATTTTATACCCAATTTCAGTTATTTAAAAAAAAAAAAAAAACATTTCTAGGTGAAGGAATTCTAGATGAATTAATAAATGTAAGCAAAATTTATATAAATTTAAAATATAAATAATAAAATTAGATCTAAAAATAAAAATAAAAAATATAATTTTATATTTACATTTTAAAATGTTTATTAAATAAAATGTTATAATACCATAATTTATATATTTATAAATAAATATATATTTTTTATTTTAATAAAATTGTATTAATATATAAAAAACTATTATAGTTCTAAAAAATCATTGTTTTGATTAAGGCAAATAACAATAAAATTAATGTTATAATATTATAGCATAAATAATATTTTACAATACAAAAAAAAATAATTCTAAAGAAATAATTATTTTAAATAATTAAATCGTTTTTTTACACTGTATATTATAGGAATGTGATGCCAGATTGCACTTATTAAATTTAAGCAAAATGTACATATGCAATTTAAGACATCATAAATATATATAAATATATATATATATATATATATATATATATATATATACAGGGTGGGCCATTTATATGGATACACCTTAATAAAATGGGAATGGTTGGTGATATTAACGTCCTGTTTGTGGCACATTATAAATGGTCAGAAACTTGTAAATAACTCATGAAAGAATAAAGTTACGTTAAAACCAAGCACACCATTGTTTTTCTTGTGAAATTCCCAATAAGTTTGATGTGTGATGTATCCATATAAATGGCCCACCCTGTATATATATATATATATATATATATATATAAAAATTTAAAAATGTATTTTTTTTATTTTTATAAAATTGTATTAATATATAATATATAAAAAAACTATTGTAGTTCTAAAAATAAACTTACACAATAATACAAAATATTATATTATACATAATATTATAATATTATATATTATTTTAACAGTTAAATGAATATAAATATAAAACTACTATATTAAAAATAATTGAAATAATAATTATACAATACTGAATTTAAAAATACATATACATTTTAAATATAAATAATAAAATTACATTTAATTGTAAGTTAAATTCAAATTTATATAATCAGCTATCATACTGATTCTCAATCTTCACATAAAAACGACATAAAATCAAAATTATTGGCTAGTAAACTGAAAGCAGCGCCCTAAAAACAGCAATAAATTCCGATTTTACGAGCGCCAATCGAGTATCCGGCTGACCGATGACCTCAACTCCTACCATTACGCAGCTGGCGACTCCTGTACGCCACACTCTTATTACCCGAGAAATGATGAAGAAATAATTTTCTTGTCTGTCATACATTATGTGTGATCTTTGGTCTCCTGTGTTTGACACGATGCATTATTGATGTGTGGATCCTCATCATCATCATCATCATCATCATCATCGTGGGCTCTGGGTTCTTCTCTATTGATCTGCTGGAGATGGACAGCTGGATCAGGCCAAGGCGCTCCCCGTCGTCACTCAGGTTTGTGGTGTGGGTTACATGGCTGTAGCGACATATAATTAACTTACAGCTGTGTACGGATCAATGGCGCTGGGCTCTGGAGATTAACGGCAGTGACGGGACGCTCGGACGCTCCTCACCTGACCTCTGTTACTCTCCTCATTTGTTTACATGCAGCGACAGACACTTGAGATCAACGATGATGGTAAAAGCATGAAATCAAAGTGTTTCTAGGCATTCCTGGTGGCTGCTTCATTTGGCAAGTGGCATAAAGTAGATTCTTGATTTCTATTTATTTTATTTTATTTTATTTTTATTTATTTATTGTTTAAATCAAACTGTCAGATGTTAAAGATGAAGTGAATAATTTCTGATTTTGTAAAATCACTTTACAAATTTCCATTCGAAACAATAGACTAGAACCATATATATATTTAAATAAAAAAATACATTTTAATAATAGAATATTATACTAATTACTTATATTAATGATTATTTTATTATTAAAATAAAACCATAAATATTAAAAGTAAGTAGTTAAATAATATTTAAATCTTAATTATATATAGTAATTTAATATCATATTATAATCCATGATATGATTAATTTTATTTAATATCAAAATAAGATAAAAACATAAAACTCTAAGAAATAAAATATTTCATGTTTTATTTGAAAAATTATTAATATTAATAAAATCATTAATATATTTATAATTAATATAACCAATAGAAAACATTAATATATTGATTGAACACTAATATAAAATAATATATATATATAGTAATTTAATATCATATTCTAATTAATTATTATACAATTAATTTATTTTAATATAAGATTAAAAAATATTAAATAAAATATTTAATGTTATATATTTTTATATGGCGTTTATATATACATTATAAAATCAAACAAAAAGGAAAAAAGGAAAAGGTTATTTAAAAAATATATTTAATATTATATATTAAAAATAATACATTACATAGATAATATGAAATGTGTTCTTGTATATTTTAATTATTACATTTTGTTGTTTCATTGTGTAATTTTATAATTGATAAATATTATTTATTACTAATAATTTTAGCATTTATTATTGTTGTTTATTTAGCAACTATTTATTATTTATGTACTTGTTACTATTAATATTTTACATTTTTCTCATTTATTTATTTATCTATCTATCGATCATTTTTTGCAGAATATATTATATATACACACATACATACACATATACACATACATACATACATATATATATATATATATATATATATATATATATATATATATATATATATATATTATATATATATATATATATATTATATTATATTATATTATACTGGATATGCACAGTCCTAAACAAATTAAAATTATATATTATATATATATGTGAAATATATTTTTTAAATAACATTTCTTGTATATTTTAAATATTACATTTTATGTTGTTTAATTCTGTAATTTTAGAATTTATAAATATTAATATTGTTAATTACTATTAAATGTAACATTTATCGTTTATATTTATTAAACAATAAATATTATATTTATTTATTGTGTGTGTGTGTGTATATATATATATATATATATAAAGTTGGTATTGTTATAAAGTTACGTATTTATGTTATTTATTAAAAATTAAAATATGATGTAGTGATGATGTGATGAGACGATATAATGTATAATTATAATATAGATTTACGTTAATTAGGTAATTATTATTATTATTTTTTTTTAACAGAATACAATTTTCAGTCTGGATTGTACAGTTCTAAACACATTTTTTCCTCATACGGTTTCGCTTAATTTATTTTGAGAGCAAGTATTTCAATAGGTGAAATTGATGCTGTGACCAATCACAAAATTTGGCACATTAGTTTCATTGTTTCTGGATTTTAGCCGGTCTGAATTAGTAGTTTATTGTCATGTTAACCCACGTGTGTGAACGCAGCCGTCGTGCTCTGACTCTCATGCCGCTTTGTGTTTGAATTCTCCGTTTATTGAATCCTGTGGAGGATGGGAGTGATGTTGGGCTGGAAATGAGGTGCCGGACAATGCTGGCGCGTGTGTCCGCGGGGATTTAATATCCAGCCGTTCAATAGGGACGCGGCACTGAACGCCAGAGAGCGAGATTGCTACCTGTGTGCTAGCGGCGACAACTCAATTTCCCTTTTTTGGCAGCTGAATGCAGCCAATCAAAGCGGCCGTGTCGTGTGTAATGGCTCCAGACCCTCGGGGTGTTTGATTCTCTCACACACGCTGACCAGTGCCATTCACTGGAGGAACCTGCTAAAACTTCTCACACACACAATAACGCGCGTCGAGCGGACATGCAGATCGAATTTAACGGAAATAAAATCTTGGTCAGTGTATTGGGGTTTAAGACTAACGCTCGCGGCAAACTGATTTTCAATCATCCTGTCGACGGTTTTCTTAGCTGTGACATTGACGATGATGAGGTTAACACTGAGTGTCGGCCCTCGTCCCACAATGTAAGAGGAGTTTGTGTGCTGAGAGCGCAAATGTGAAACTCCACGAGTCCGTGTCTCACAGAGAGTTTATATGAGACTAAATCACTCCAGTGCCAAGATCTGTCTCACTCCTGAAGATGAAGAGAGAAATACAGAAATTCATTACCAGCATACGGCCTACTGTTTTTTTTTTTGGCAAGTGGCATCCAGAAATAATCACTTATTTATTTATTCATTCATGCATTCATTCATTCATTCATTCATTTGCAAATATAATGTAAAAAAAAAAAAAAACAATATTTCCATAATATTTTTTACATGTATATTTTAATAATAAATAAAATAATCATTAATATATTATCTTTTTTTTTGTTGTATTATATTAAATTATACAAAATTTTACTTGTGTGTGTATATATAAAGAACAAATATTTTTATTTATTTATTTTTGCAAATATAATGTAAAAACTAAAAAAAAACAACAACTATATTTTAATATTATTTATGATTATTTTCTAGATATATTTTAGTAATAAATACAATAATCGTGAATATATTATCATTTATTTTGGTAATATATTATTTATTTTGGTAATATTATATTACATTATACAAAATAAACTTATATAAAGAATAAAGATTTAAGAATAAAAACTATATTATCATTTATTTTTGTAATTATATTAAATTATAAAAAAAACTTGTGTATATAGAACTTGTGTACTTATAATGATAAAGAATAATGATATTTATTTATTTTGGCAAATATAATGTAAAAAGAAAAAAAAACTGTATTTTAATATTTATTAATGATTATTTTTTGTATTTTTTAATAAATAAAATAGTCATTAATATATTATAATTTATTTTTGTAATATATTAAATTATAAAAAATGTACTGTGTATATATATATATATATATATATATATATATATAATATATATATATATATATATATATATATATATATATATATAAAGAATAAAGATTTGTATACTATTATTTGTTTGTTTGTTTTTACATAAATAAATAATCATGAAAATATTATAATACATTTTTTTAATATGTTAAATTACAATACAAATTTATTTGTATTTATAAAGAATACAGATAAAACCTATATTTTAATATTATTTAATTTATTGCATAATTGTTTATTTTAATAATAAATAAGCATGAATATATTATAATTAATTATCGTAATATTCTATATTTATTCTATAAATATAGATCATTCTACTCTATATTTGTATACTATTAATATTCTATTATTTAATATTCTTTGTATATATCAGTAAAGATTAAAGAATATAAATATAAAAACAGCAACTAAAATGCTGTAATATTTCATATTAATATTTGCATATGTTTATTTTAAGAGTAAATAATCATCAATATATTATAAATTGTGTTAATATTATACATAGAAGCATTTATATCAATATATTACTAATAATTATATATTGTTGCATACATAAAATGTAATAGTTTGAGTGTCTGTTGTTTATTGTAAAATAATTTAATAATGCTGAAATGTTTGACTTCATCTTAAACATCTGAGAGTTTAATTAAAAAAAAGTCAAAAGTGCAACTATTTTTAAAACCACTTTCTATGCCATGAGTGTGCTGTATTTGGTCATAAAGTGCAGGAATGATGCTGATGTTGTGCCGTTGTGTTATTGTGAACACAGCCGTACTGTTGTGTCGCTCTTTCTCCTCAGCTCTCGCTCCTCTCCTCTCTAATTTCCCCCGATTGACAGAAAGGAACCGCAGATAGAGGCTGCTCGGGCTGGTCAATAGCTATTTGAGCTGACGGAAACTTGATCTGATGGTCACAATATCTCTCTCCCTCTCTCTCTCTCTCTCTCTCTCTCTCTCAGTGTGTTGTTACGTCTCTCTCTCGCTCGGGTTTTCTTTGTGCGTTTGGTCAGAGAGGCAGATTAACAGACATTTTATGGCGAGCTGAAGCAGAGCCGGGCAGTTATCAGTGCCAGCCGCGCGGCTCCAGCCTGCTGTCCCCAAAATAAATAAAGAAAGAGTTGGCTTACTGCGGAGGCCGAGCAGCAGATCATTAGCTCACTGCAAATGGATTTCTCTGGAAGCCAATGGAGTCGCTTTGAGGAGAAACACCTACTCAAATGTTCTCCTATTGATCCGGCCTCTTAAACACTCATCCGCGCCTCACAACTCGCATTACCGATGGGCCGTTCGGGATCGCGCCTATTTATAGCGACGGCCGTCTTCGTCTGAGTGATTTCGCTGGGTGTCGGCCGGCTTTCGTTTGGATGCCGTGAGCTATGGCACTTACGACTGACACAAGATGGATGAGGGTCGATTCGCGTCTTCCGAGCCGCGTGTTTTTCGCCCGCCGTGTTTAATTATGCCGCTCGCCGCACGAAACGGCCACCAGGAGTAAATAGGAGCGCTTCGATTTCGGGCTTTTGCCAACAGCATCAGTCTCATCGTCAACTGCATCATCATGTGAATGTCTAATCCAGCAAGTGTTGCCCAGTTAAATAAAGAATTAGTAATAAACAAATAAATATTAATATTAAATAAAGATGAGATACATATAAAATAAAGATAAAATATGTAAACACAATTTTATTCCTTTGTAATATTTAATTAATATTTAAATACATGTTTTTAATATTTTAATTTTTATGTATTTTGATGCTCTAATGACATAAAATTACAAATATGTATTGTGTGTGTGTGTGTGTGTGTGTGTGTGTGTGTGTGTGTATATATAGTTAATATTATTTTATATTAAATGTTCAGTATAGTAACGTTTTCTATTAATAATTATATTAATAATACACACACTACCGTTCAAAAGTTTGGGGTCAGTACATTTTTATTGTTTTTTTTTTTGTTTGTTTTTTTTGTTTTTTAAGAAATGAATACTTTTATTCACCAAGGATGTATTAAGTTAATAATTAAAAGTTTATTAAAAGTTAATAATAAATAAATTTACATTGTTATAAAATATTTATATTTTGAATAAACACTGTACTTTTTAAACTTGTTATTCATGAAAGAATCCTGAAAAAAAAAAAATTACAGGTTCCAAAAAATATTTGGCAGCACAACTGTTGATATTATCCAACACTGATCATTCTAATAATAAATCCACATATTAGAATGATTTCTGAAGGATCATGTGACACTTAAGACTGGAGTAACAGCTGATAAAAATTCAGCTTTTCATCACAGGAATAAATTCTATTTTAAAGTATGTTAAAATAAAAAACATTATTTTATATTGTAAAAACATTTTGCAATATTACTGTTTTTTTTCTATATTTTTAATCAAATAAATGCAGCCTTGATGAGCATAAGAGACTACTTTAAAGACTATTACAAGTCTTACTGACCCCAAACTTTTGAACGGCAGTGTATATATTCACATATTTTATTTATTTAACAGAATAAAGTTGCCAGTAAATACAATTTTTTTATAAAAATGTGCACATTTGTATAAATAGTTGTATTTACTGGCAACTTTATTCTGTTAAATAAATTATTAAATAAATAAATAAATAAATAAAAGATGAGAATATATATGGTGAATATATAATATGTAATATATATATTAGATTAAATGATAAAAAAGCATATATATATATATATATATATGTATGTATGTGTATGTATGTGTGTGTGTGTGTGTGTGTGTGTGTGTGTGTGTGTGTGTGTGTGTGTGTGTGTGTGTGTGTGTGTGTGTGTGTGTGTGAAAAATGTGAGTTTTCACAGTCATGTGAAAAAGTTCGAACACCCTATTGAATTTCATCGTTTTCTGTATCAGGACATAATAAAAAATGACCTGGTCCTTGGCAGGTCTTAAAATTTGGAAAATAAATCCTCAGATAAACATCATCACATGACATATCACACTGTGTCATTATTTATTTACGAAAAAATACAGCCAAGATGGAAAAGCCACGTGTGACAAAGTTAGGACACCCTATAATTCACCTGCCTGTAGATCCACTTTTAGCAGCAATAACTTGAAGCATTCGTTTTCTGTGTGACTTCATCAGTCTCTCACATCGTTCTGTAGGAATCTGAACCACTCTTCTTTTCAACGCTGCTCCAGTTTATTGAGGTTTGTGGGCTTTTGCTGATGCACAGCTCTTATCACAGCATTTGAGTCACTTTGAGACTTTGACTGGGCTATTGCAACACCTGGATTCTTTTCTTTCAGCCATTCTGTTTTAGATTTGCTGGTGTGTTTGGGATCATTGTCCTGTTGCATGACCCAATTTTGGCCCAACTTTAGATGTCAGACAGATGCCCTCACATTTGACTCTAGAATACTTTGATATACAGAGGAGTTCATGGCCGACTCAATGACTGTGAGGTGCCCAGGTCCTGCGGCTACAAAACAAGCCCCAAAATGATCAGCCCTTCTCCAGCACGCTTGTCTTTTGGTATGAGGTGTTTGTGCTGATATGCTCTTTAGTTTTTTACCAAACTTGGCGCTGTGCATTACGGCCAAACATCTCCACTTCGGTCTCGTCTGTTCAAAGGACATTATTGTAGAAGACTTGTGTTTTGTTCAGATGCAACTTTGCAGACCTAAACTGTGCTGCAATGTTTTTTTTTGTTTTGTTTTTTTTAGATAGAAGAGGCTTTCTTCTGCCAAGCCTTCCAAACATGCCATTTTTGTCCCATATTTTTCTGATGGTATTGTCATGAACTTCATCATTTAACATGTTAACTGAGGCCTGTAGAGTCTGAGGTGTAGTTCTTGGGTTGTCTGCCATTTCTCTGAGCTTTACGCGGTCTGATCTTGGAGTGAGTTTTCTGGGATGTGTCTGTTGTGAATAAACTTCAAATTGTTTGGAAATGGCCGTATTACTCTTCTCAGATTGATGGCAGCAACAATTGCTTCTCTAAGATGATTGCTGATGTCTTACCTCCTTGGCATTGTGTTAACACACACACCTGAAGTCTCCAGACCAGCAAACTGCCAAAGCTTATGCTTTTATAGAGGCGCTCAGACTTGCTGATGATCAGTTAATCAAAAGTATTTGATTAGCAGTGCCTGACTGTTATTTATCCTCTTAATTCCAATGTTAACAGTAAGGGTGTCCTAACTTTCCATTTTGGCTTTATTTTTGTTCAGTAAATAATGACACAGTGCAATTTGTCCTGTGTTGTTGCTCATCTGAGGTTTTGCAATTTTAAGACCAGCCAAGGACCAGTTTTGTTTAATGATGTCCTGATACAAAAAACCATGGAATTCAATAGGGTGTCCTAACTTTTTCACATGACTGTGTATATATATAATTTTTTTTCCTGTATAAATTGCGAGAATAGAGAGAAACAGCGGTGCAGTCGTAGGGTTGCCAGCGGCTCCTGATTCGCTGAATGTCGTCATCACAGGAAACAGCGGCACTAAAGTAACGGGCGAAGCATGTTAAAATGAGCTGAGAGGCGCTGAACTCTACAGAGCGAGAGCAACAAAAACAGATGAGACACAAACGAGACAGAGAAGTTGAAAGCGACCTCCTGAAGCGCTCGGTAACCGCTCAGGACCAGATCGTGTTCCAGATCATTCTGCCTCGCGCCCCACGAGTGATTGTTACCAAGGGTTTGTGTGAAAGAAGTATGTCAGACAGAAGATCTGGGCATCAAACCCTCTGCCGTCTGGAGTCCTAATGATGTCCGCGTCCCAAACAAACCCCTTCTATCGCGAGTTTACGGCCTTCTCTTTGCGGCCCTCGCAGTTTAACAAGGCTGAGAAATTCCACTCTCATTACAGGCTGGAGGAAGGTGGGGGGCATCGTAAAAAGTCTCCTCTGAATTATTCATTTGCTTGATTTTCTGACTTTAAGACCCGACCGCCCGAGGGACGAGAGCTGCTGTGCATGCTAGGTTTTCTCATTCATATTTCTGTGCTCTTCTCTTTGCTTTTTACCATCCCAAAACACCCCTGGCACTACAGAAATGTGTTTACACCACAAACTGGACTGACAACTGTATTCTGTTAAAAATAAATACATTTTATATACACCATCTTAATGTTTTAATAATAAATATATCAAATAAATGTATACTTTAATTAATAATAACTTTTAAAAATAGAGAGAAAGTTATAATAAAATATTTAATAAACATATATCATTTTAATTAAAAATTAAACATTTATATTATAATATTTTAATATAAAAATACTATATTATTTAACATAATATTAGTAGTTCTATATAAATTAATATTTAAAACTAATTACATATAGCATATTGTTTTTAATTCATAACAATTAAGTATTAATGTTTTTATTATCATATTTAATATACTAAAATATTAATAATATGTACTTTATTATACATTATTAATATATTATATGCAGCACATCACCACTAGATAATATTTTAATAAATTTATACATTTTTAAACAAAAATAAAATAAATAATAATAAAAATAAATTAATAAAAAATTCAATATTATTTTAAAATTATATATAAGATGTACAATAAAATATTTTAATCATTATGTTATATATAACTCTTTTTTTAAATTATATATAAGCATATTTTGATAATTTATAAAACCATAATACCATAATTAATACCCCATCACCAAACACTTATGGCGGAACTAACCCGACGTCTCGTCCACGCGCTCCTCCACCGTGTGCTCCTTCTGATGGACCCATTCGCTGTTGCACTTGAAGTAGATCTGCGTGGCCGGCGTGGCCTTGCAGTACAGGTTGACAGGCTTGTTCTTGACGATGTACGCCTCCTCTGGCTCCATCAGGAAGTGCGGGAGCGGCTCGGGCGGGTCCGAGGGGAACGTCTCCGGGAGTTCGCCCAATCCCAGATAGTCGTCATCTACAGAGGAAGGAGAAGATGAGAAGGAGTGAGTCTCAAACACATCAGAGGGTGTTTTATAGAGATTGTTCGTGTACATGTGTTTGCCCGCAAGGCTGTGAGCTACTGTTCGCGACAGCTAAAGAGAAACAGACCCAGACAGTCGTCGTGGAGAGACTGTAATCAAATGCAGGTTGTGCATGGAAGGAAAAATATATTCCAACAGGCACGAAATAAAGGCATTTCTGCTCTTGCTTGTGTACTAATCCAGCTTATACTTTAAACCTGTCAGTGTGCACTAAAAACATTGGAAAATAAATTGTAGCATTTGTAACTTGCTTTGGATAGAAATGTCTGCTAAATGAAGAAAAGTGGATGGATGGTTGGATGGAGAAAGATAGTTGCATAGATAGGCAGTCACTTGTACAGAAGGACAGTCAGACAGATGGATAGACAGTAGAGTAGATAGACAGTCAGATAGATAGACAATCGGATAGACAGTGGGATAGGCAGTTCAACAGATAAACAATCGGATAGACAGATAGTTGGATAGTCTGATAGACACAGACATATAGTTGTGTAGATAGAAAGACAGTTGTCTCGATAGACAGTGACTTGTACAGAAGGACAGTCAGATTGATGGATAGACAGTTGAGTACATAGACGGGCAGGTAGTCGGATAGACAGTTGGATATACAGATGGACAGACAATGCAGAAAGCAGACAGTCAGATAGAAAGTCGGATAGAAAGTTCGATAGATAATCAATAGACAGACAGAAAGATAGTTGGATAGACAGTCAGACAGACATACATAGCCACATAGACAAAGATATTTGCATATATAGTCAGTTTTTACAAAAGGACAGTTGCGTAGATAGATAGTCAGATAGGCAGTTGGATAGATAGACAATTGGATATAGACATACAGACAGGTAGTTGGATAGACAGACATAGCTATCATCAGATAGATGTTGAATAGACTGACTCGGACAGAAAGATAGTTGGAAAGATGGATAGACAGTCAGATAGACAGACATTCAGATAGATAGACAGACAGATAGACACAGACAGTCGAATAGATAGAAAGATAGTTGCATAGATAGTCACTTGTACAGAAAGACAGTCAGATAGATGGACAGACATTCAAGTAGACAGACAGTCAGAAAGTCGGATAGAAAGTTCGATAGATAAAATCAACAGACAGACAGAAATAAAGTTGGATAGACAGTTAGACAGACATACATAGTCGCACAGACAGACAGATAGTTGCATAGGTAGTCAGTTGTACAGAAGGACAGTCGAGTAGATAGATAGGAAGTTGGATAGATAGACAATTGGATATAGACATACAGACGGTTGGATAAACAGTCAAATAGACAGACAGACATAGCTATCATCAGATAGATGTCAAATAGACTGACTCGTACAGAAAGGTAGTCGGAAAGATGGATAGACAGTTGGATAGACAGACAGACAGATAGTTGGATAGACAGATAGGCAGACAGACAGATGTCAGATAGACAGTAACTCAAACAGAAAGATAGTTGGATAGATGGATAGATAGTTGGATAGATAGACAGTCGAATACACAGACAGACAGACAGACACATCAGACAGTCAGATAGACAGACATAAAGATGTTGGATAGACAGTCACTCAGATAGATGGATAGACAGATGGATAGATAGATAGATAGATAGATAGAGAGAGAGAGAGAGAGAGAGAGAGAGAGAGAGAGAGAGAGAGAGAGAGAGAGAGAGAGAGAACAATTGAATAGACAGAGGGGAAATTCAATAAATGTCTTGTCCTGTCATTCCCATTCACCTTCAGCGTGTTGTAGGCAATTCATTCAAATTCAAACTCAGTATCTTAATCTTATGAATTGTGTTGTACGTATTTTATCTTGTATGGCTGGAAGCGTTTGCGTTTACGTACTTGCATACAGTATGTTCGGTACCTTAGACTAAATATGTGCCTTTTCATTTCCCAGAAACCTGCAGCTGTCTTTTTCAACCGAGAGAATCTGGTTTATTTAATTCCACAGATATTTGTCTGCAGACGGGTAACCGTCCCCTGTAATTACGCTTCGCTTTCATCAGAGCCCTGCCTCACCTCGCCTCACCGGTGTCTTCCTCATCAAACACAAACCTATATTTATCTGACGCTGGCGGAGCGACCAGGCTCACGGAGTAAAGTAAACAGGAAGAGGCAATCGACATTCCCTTCGAGGACTATGAAAAGGCACTTGAGACGGATTGGGCTCCATACGTCCCGTGTTTGCCGGTCATGTTCTAATATCTGCCCTCTGACTCCACGTCTCTCCACGAGAGGGAAGCGCAGAGGCGTTTGTCACCTGCAAATACGCTTTCTATTCTTAACACCCGGCCGCCAGACATCAATTATTTACACAGAACGAGAATGAATCTGGAGCGAGACACAGAAAGGACAGCAAATTTTCGGCCACACCTCTGCACCCTCGTCTCTCACTGCCCTGCAGACCTTGTCAGGGCGTAGCAATGACATCACATCAATATCAGCAGCGATGTAACGGGCCCAGGTTTGAGTGTTAAGGGAACGAGGAGATGGAGGTGAACGGGTGAGACTGCATTAGCACATGGAGCCCCAGGGAATTCTGGGTAGAGTGCCAGTTTCCATCACATGTAGGTCCTAAATCACACCTGCCCCGTCACCGGCCTCTAATCACCTGCTAATTGAAGGGGAGCCGTAACCTTGGCTTGACTCTCCACATGGGCCACCTGACACATCTGTGAACACGCATGACCTACTCAACAGGAAACAGGAAGTTGAGGCCATTTTCAAAAACTGTAACTACATTTAAACATTTAACAAAGAAATTGTAACATGCGTAAGTGGCTATATGGCTGCAAGGGAGTTCTGAGTGGTTTCTAGGTATTTTCTTCCTGTCTGGAGTGAAAGAGTATTACACCCTCAAGAAATGGTGATCTCCTGGTTTTGGGTAAGATTCTGGTTCTTGGGTGTTATGGGTGGGTGCTAGGGTGTTCTGGTGGTTTCTTAGTGTTTTTTTTTTTGTCTGGGGTGAAAAGAGCCCTACATCCTCAAGTATCAGTGATCTTGTTCTAGTTCTAGGGCGTTCTTCTGGGTGGTTGTTACTTGCACTATGGTTGCTTGGGTGTTCTAAGTGGTTGCTATTTGGTTGCTAGGTTGTTCAGGTGGTTTTTAAGTGTTTTCTATCTGTCTGGAGTGAAAAGAGCCCTATAGCCCCGTGTATCAGTGATCTTCTGGTTCTCGGATGTTCTGGATGGTTGCTATTTGCAGTATGGTTGTTTGGGTGTTCTGGGTGTTTCTAGGCATTTTCTTCTGGTCTGGAGTGGAAAAGAGCCCTATACCCTCAAGAATCTGTGATCTGGTTTTGGTTCTGGCTCTAGGGTGTTCTGGGTGGTTGCTATTTGCGCTATGGTTGCTTGGGTGTTCTGGGTGGTTTTTAAGTGTTTTATTTCTATCTGGAGTGAAAAGAGTCCTACACCCTCAAGAATTGGTGATCTGGTTTTGGTTCTGGTTCTAAGGTGTTCTAGGTGGCTGCTATTTGTGCTATGGTTGCTAAAGTGTTCTGGTGTTTTTTTAAGTTTTCTGTCTGTCTGGAGTGAAAAAACCCTACACCCTCAAGTATCATGATCTTCTGGTTCTGGTTCTAGGGTGTTCTGGGTGGCTGTTATTTGCAATAGAGTTGCTTGGGTGTTCTGATGGTTTCTAGGTATTTTTTTTTTTTTGGTCCTGTCTGGAGTGAAAGAGTCCTACACCCTCAAGATTCGGTGATCTGGGTGGCTGCTATTTGCGTTATGGTTGCTTGGGTGTTCTGGGTGGTTACTGGGGTGTTCTGGTGATTTCTTTCTATCTTGAGTAAAAAAAAGCCCTACACCCTCAAGAATCAGTGATATTCTGGTTTTGGTTTTGGTTCTGGTTGTATGGTGTTCTGGGTGGCTGCTATTTGTGCTATGTTTGCTAGGGTGTTCTGGTGGTTTTACAGTGTTTTCTTTCTATCTGAGGTAAAAAAGAAAAAGCCCTACACCCTCAAGTATCGGTGATCTTGTTCTAGTTCTGGTTCTAGGGTGTTCTGAGCGGTTGCTATTTGCAGTATGGTTGCTTGGGTGTTCTGGTAGTTTCTAGGTATTTTTTGTCCTGTCTGGAGTGAAAGAGTTCTACACCCTGAAGAATCGGTGGTCTTTTGGTTCTGGTTCTAGGTGGTTGCTGGTTGGTTGCTAGGTTGTTCTGGTGGTTTTTAAGTGTTTTCTATCTGTCTGGAGTGAAAAGAGCCCTACACTCTCAAGAATCTGTGATCATCTACACTGCAAAAAATAAAAAACACAATTTGTTGAGTCAACTTAAAATAATTTGTTACCCTGCTGCCTTAAAATTTTAAGTTCAGTCAACTAAAATAAGTTTAGTCAACTTGAAATGTTAAGTTGTACTAAGTAACAACTTAGATATTTGTGTTTGCTAAACGTAACAGATGGGTAAGTAACCCAGCTGCCTTAAAATTTTAAGTTGATTCAACTTAAATATTTAAGTTGTCACTTAGTATAACTTAACATTTCAAGTTGAATAAACTTTTTTTTTGAGTTGACTGAACTTAAAATGTTAAGGCAGCCAGATTACAAATTATTTTAAGAGCCCTATACCCTCAAATATCTGTGATCTTCAGGTTTTAAGGTGTACCAAGTGGTTTCTATTTGGTTGTTAGGACGTTCTAGTGGTTTCTAGGTGTTTTCTTCCAGTCTGAAGTGAAAAGAGTCCTGCACTCTTAAGTATCTGTGATCATTTGTTTCTTCAATGTTCATCTGTGGGATTTTTTCAGCTACGTTATTGTCCAGCAAATGCAAACCATTAATCAGATTCATGTTAACTCAAACTCTTAATCCTGAGCAGCAGTAATACTAACATTTGCCTCAGTGAGACTCACTAATTATTTATTGAACATTGGTGTATTTTGTCATATTGCTGCTGCTGCCACTTTACAAAAGCAATAAGCCACGAGAGGCCACGTATTACTGCGATTTTACCAGTGATTTACTTCTCCACTTTGAGCTTGGGCCTAGCTTGGTAAAATCACTGTAACAGACGGCCTCTCGTGGCTTATTGCTTTCGGTCTATGAATGCTTATTGGCTCTCTTTAACAAAATGAAAACACATGGTGCTATACTTTAACAAACTGGCATTAACATTCGGTCTCTATTATAGGGCAGAGAGACGCAGCGCACCACAACGACACAGGAAAAGCTTTCAGAGAGCTTCCCATCGGACGATATCTGAACAAACCAGGGCAGGTTTATCAGCTCGACAATTAGCTATGGACCAGAACCATGACCCGCTGCGACTGCCAGCCCTGCCGAGCACGATCGCTATCTCAGTCACACACAAATGCAACCAAACACACACACTTGAACATTTCTTGAATGCTGCCCTCGTGCCAAACCACTGACAGTCATGTAAGCCTCCCAGGGCTCGCAGACACCGAGACGTCCCCGTCTCCTGCCGGCGCTCCAGACCTTGACCCAAAAAACGCCTCCTAGAACGCAGGAAGCTCGCGGAGCCGCGCTATCTGTGTGTCTCGCGGCAGGCCTGAGAGATCAGACGGTGGCTTGAAAGGCTTCGGCGTGCCATCCCCGCATGCGATCTCCAATTCATCAACCTCCACAGCAGCAGAAATAATAAATAAAAGAGAATAAAAGAGGCGCTCTGGTGAAAAAGCACTCGAGAAATGGAAAAACATGACAAAAAGTGCCCTCACGCCAACAAGCCCCCACTGATTCGCAGATCTCTAGTGGACAAAAGGGACTGAAAACAGTTCACATTTTCTCCTGCAACAAACCCACGACATAATGCAGCACATGCTGCGCCCATCAACCTCGTCCATCTGTAAGGCAAAATCATTGCGTTTTTCTTCATGCACTGGTCAATTTAGAGATTCTGGGCAATTCTGCTTGCATAACATGTCTTTCCGTAATATACGCTTCCTGTAGTGAAAAAGTGGTCTGGCCTGAATCAAGAAAGAAATATGCACAAGCTTACAAGCCAAAATAGCTCTAAACAAATATGTGGCTGGATTTTGATGTGAGAGCCAACAGAAGACAGAATTTTCCACTGGAGGAAGTGTTATTATAGATAATGATAGATTTGTTTCGGCTTTTGTCTTCTCAAGATGTTAACTGATGGACTGGAGTGGTGTGGATTACTTTTGTGGACTATTGTGATGGTTTTATTCACTGCAGAGGATCCATTGGTGAGCAAGTGATGGGATGACATTTCTACAAATCTGATGAAGAAATTCCATTTTTGGGTAAACTACTCCAGGTTTTCTGGACAGTCGACCCCACAACGGTAGGCTGTGGTTTTGTCCCAGCGGTCCGAGGGGCCCGTGTTGAACTCCACCCCGTCTGCATGCCGTCACGCCGGGGGAAAACCTTCACGCCAGGCTGCCACGCTTTGATGCTGGTGCTCGGGGATGTAATTTGAGTCACGGTTATCACAATCACATCTAGAAAACTCAACCACACCTTCCCCTCGGAGAAACAAGCTGAATTAAAACGAGAAAAAACAGGTATAAAAGTCTCTGACCTTGAATCATCTAAAGCTGCTGAGTTGCTGTCACAGACCGAGCGTCTTTTAATTGCATGTTATTTAGCTTTAGCAGTCACACCGCACAGCCACCGCACGACCTTCGTCACCTCTGGAAACTAGAACAACACGCTTACGGCAATTAGCGTTTCATCTCTTCTGATGCAACGTTTCATGAAACCACTCGCGGTAGAAATCCGTTTACTTTTACCCACAAATCTGCAAACCTTCAGAGTGATTTTAATCAGAAATCGGCCAAATTGCTTCCATATGAAGTGAGATTAAAATTTGATTTCATGTTTCCACGGAGGCTATAAGAATATGCAAAAGGGATCATATTATGCCATAGTGCTATAATACCCAAAAAGGCTTTTCTGAATATCAATCCACATGTGAATTTGGATTATGATGCTTGTTTTATTGTTTGCATAAATCAAATTAAAACAAATCTGGAGGGGAAACAACTGAGTTTTAGCTTCACTGAGCAACTAGACAGCATGTTGATTTTTTTACTTGTCCGGTTAAGTTCCTTAAATCAACTAGTAACCAGGCAAGTTTAGGGATTATGATGCATATTTTGTGTTCAGCCATGACATGAAATAAGCTAGTAACCAGGCAAGTTAAAAATGCGGTGCATAATTGTTTTTGTTTTTTTTCTAGCTACAGTCATCAATGTAACTAGTAACTAGGCAAATTACAGCAGGAATTTCTGCAGGATTTATGCATATTTTGTGCATATTTATTTATTTAGACCTAGCTACAGTCATCAAATCAGCTAGTAATTAGGCAAATTCATTTTTTTTTCTGCATGAATATGATGCATATTTTGTCCATAATTTCCATTTTATGCATTTCTTTATTCATTCATTTTTTGGTCTATATACAGTCATCAAATAAACTAGTAACTAGGCAAATAACAAAATCTGCAGGAATGAGATACATATTTTGTGCATAATTTTTTATTTATTTATTTATTTTTTATTTTGGTCTATCTACAGTCATCAAATCAACCAGTAACTAGGCAAATAACAGAAAATTTGCAGGAATAGGATGCATATTTTGTGCATACTTATTTATTTATTTATTTTGGTCTAGCTACAGTCATCAAATCAACTAGTAACTAGGCAAATTACATTTTTTCTGCAGGAATATGATGCATATTTAGTTATTAATATTTAATATATATATATATATATATATATTTTTTTTTTTGGTCTATCTACAGTCATCAAATCAACTAGTAACTAGGCAAATTAATTTTTTTTCTTTTTATTTATTATTATTATTTTTTTTTTTTTTTTTGTTGTTTGATGTAGCTACAGTCATCAAATCAACTATAGTAACTAGGCAAATTAAAAAAAAAAATCTGTAGGAATTTGATGCATATTTTGTGCATTTTTTTAATTTATTTTATTTATTTATTTTTTGGTCTAGCTACAAGTCATCAAATCCACTAGTAACTAGGCAAATTTAAAAAAAAAAAAAAAAAATTCTGCAGAAAATATATCTATATTTATATATAGTCTTAATTTATTTTTTTTTATTTCTACAGTCATCAAATCAACTAGTAACTAGGCCATTACATTTTTTTGTCTGCATGAATACGATGCATATTTTGTGCATACATTTTGCATCCAGTTAAGACCATCAATTCAACTAGTAGCCAGGCAGGTTTCAGGTTTTCGTTTTTATTCCCCTGCAGGAATATGATGCATATTTTGTGCATAAATAAAACCAGAACCCTTCTTTGAAAAGTAATAACCGTAGCATCATCGTGCCTCTCGATTTGTAAAAGTACCATAAGATGCCCTACATTTGTAAATATCGAGAGCGCGATGCCATGAGAAACTGTAAAGCGTGAACGCATCTAATCTGCACTGACATAATGCCGTATGACGTGCTCAGGAAACTGCAGCCGGAATGAAAGCTCGACTGTATGAACACAGAAAGAGATAGATGGAGGCAGCGAGCGAGAGAGAAGGTCAGCGAGTGAATATTCCAGCAAAAACTTTTCAATTGGATTTCTCCTGCTGGAATGCTTCATGAAAATGAAACCGTGCTCTCGTAAGCTCTGATATGAAAGCAGAGCAGCGCAGTGACCCGACAGATCACAGTATAGAGCCGCATACGGCCCGCGTCTCCTACAGGTTCAGCTGGCGAGGATGGAATAGCAAACATTTCCAAGACGCACTGCGTTGATATGACTGGAGCAGTGTTATTTTAGTATTTGCGAATTTTAGTTTTGTTCTTTTTATTGTGTGTTTTTGTTATTTTAATACTTCACTGTAAACTCTGTAAAACACTAAAAATTTTGCTTTAAGTTTTTTTTTTTTTTTTTTCTTAAATTAAGTAATTTTGCAATTTTATTAGTTTGGGATTTTTTAATATGTGTATATAGTTTTTTACATTTTATTTCAGTTTTAGTTATTTTAGTACTTCAACTTAAACTAAAAACAATCTTGCCTTGGCAACTAGTTTAAATTTTCTTATATTTTTAGCAGTTTTGTTGTTTGTAATTTTATTACTTTTTGGGGACATTAATTTCTCAGTGTAATTTTTTCTTAATTTTTATTTCAGTTTTAGTTTGTTATTTTAGTACTTCAACTTAAACCAAATAAAATTATGCCTTCATCACTACCTGCAATAAAGTTACATTTCCTTATACTTTTAATAATTTCAATGTGTTTCGTCTGTATTACTTTGGGTTTTTAAATGTTTTTTTTTTTTTTTTTAATTAATTAATTTTGTATGTCAGTTTGAGTTGTTTTAGTACTTAATTTTTTTTACATTTTTGCCTTGAAAACTTTTTTGTAATTATATTACTTTTTATGTCTACATAATTTATACTTCAGCTTTAGTTGAACTTATTTTAGTACTTTAGCTTAATTTTGTTGTGTTTTATTAATTTTTGTGGTTTTTAATGTGTCAGTATAATTTTTTCTTGATTTTTATTTCAGTTTTAGTTTTAGTTGTTTTAGTTTTTCAATTTAAACTAAACGAAATTCTGCCTTGGCGGCTAGCTGAAATAAAATATGGTTAAATTTCTTTATATTTTTAGCAATGTCGTTGAATGTTGATTCTTTTTTTTTTTTTTAAATTACTTTGGGGTTTTTAATGGCTGTATAGTCATACAGTTTTTTTTTTTTTTTTTTTATAGTTTGAGTTATTTTAGTAATTCAACTAAAAATTTTGCCTTGGAAACTTTTTTGTAATTTTTTTTTATTATTAATGTGTAATTTGATTATTTTTCAGGGTTTTAATATGCCTACATAATTTTTATTAATTTATATTTCAGTTTTATTTTAATAATTCAACTTTTTTGTAACTAGCTAAATCAACATTTTAGCTAAAATAATAGTTTTATTTTAGTTGTTTTTACAATTTTTTTGTAATTAGTTTGGGATTTAACGTCATTTTTCATTATCTTTTTTTAAACAGTTGAGTTATTTTAGTACTTCAAATACATTAAATTTTGACCTTGCAACTAGCTGAAATAAATAAATAAATAAATAAATAATTTTTTAAACATTTTTTATTACACTTTATCAGTGTTTCAATATGCCTACATAGTTTTTATAATATTTTAGTTATTTTAATACTTCAACTTATAATTTTGCTTTGGCAACTAGCTAAAATACAACTTTTTCTTTTCTTTTCCTTGCTGTTTTTAACATTTATTTTCCTTTTTATTTATTTATTTGCTTTTTGGGGGGTTTATATGTCTACATAATTTATATTTTATCTTTAATTGAACTCATTTTAGTACTTCAACTTAAGTTTTGCCAAAATATATATATTTTTTTCCAATCTACTTTATTTCAGTTCATGTTTATTTTAAGTAAGAGACATGCTTTCTAATGGTTTTGGCTTTATTTATCAGCAGCACCCACGGTTTAGAGTTGCTGAAACTCAAGAGGTCTTTATCCGCTCATCTAAAATATCAAAGTCTCATCTTTACAGCAAGAGACACCAAAGATCTGTGTGAGGAACTCAATAACTCAAAGGAGTGACTTCTTAAAATAAAGAGGTCGAGTCCTTTGTAGCTTCACCACACGAGAGGAAAGAGTCTTTGAAAAGAAGCGCTGGATGCGGATGGGGAAGATAAGCAGCTAAAACAAGTGCGATAACATTCATGTACGAAAACAAACCCCGAATCCAGCGCAAACCCTCTTCACCTCCCATTCATATGGCGGATCGGAGATGAAACGGCACATCGGGGGAGTCCAGGCTCTCTTTATAGTGTGTCGGGGCCCAAACATCTTCAAAGCCACACAGAACAACCCAAAAACAACACAAGCCCCTGCATGCGCCGCCCTTGTGCAGCGAGCAGGCCATGTGTATCCAAACAATCCACTCTGACAAGAGCTTGCTGGGAATAAATGATGTAGGAAGCGTCCTCGGAGCCTCTCGGTTCGGGTTCAGCGGCAAAGCATCTCCATCGCACGCAGACTAATTGTTTTTTCAATTAACAGAGCTTCCCCAGAGCAGCGCGTGCCATGTTTAATGCAGATCCGGCGCTGGATGTGTGGAAAATCCGCCGTCTCTGGGTAACGCCTGCTTTGACACGGTTTTACTGCGTCTGAAGTGTTTCCGAAAGCATGCAGCACCTGTGAGTCTAAATGCAAAGGAAAATATCACAATAAAACTTTTTTGCCTCATTAAAATGAAATGTTCACTTATTTTTTTAATGATTAATTTGTAGTCATTTTGTTTTTTACTCTTGGGGGTTTTAATGTCTATACAGCTTTCATTCATTTTTATTTCATTGCAGACGTTTTTATATTATATATTATATATTTAGTCATTTTGTTGTATGCATGTTGTGTGCATGTTAACTTTTCGGGAGGTTTAATGTCTATATATTTGTTTTATTATTATTATCATTATTATTATTATTATTTTATGCTATTTTAGTACTTCAATTTAAACAGTGAAATTTTAAGTTGCCTAACAGCTGAAATAAATAGCTTTTTTTGTAATTCCTTTGTAATTTTGTTGTTTGTAATTGTATTATTTCTGGGGTATTTTCAATATGTCTATATAGTTTTTATGAATTTTTATTTCAGCTTTAGTTATAGCTATTAACTATACTTAAACTAAACATTTTGGCTCATCAACTAACTGAAATAAACCAAGTTTTCTTATATTTTTAGTAATTTTGTTGTGTTTTTAATTGTATTACATTTTGAGTATATTTAATATGCCCATACAGTTTTAAATAATTTTTATTTATAGTTATTTTAGTATTTTAACGTTTTTGTTTTGTTGAAACTTTAGCCTTGTTTTACTTTACTACTTGTTTTGACAATTGTAATGCATCTGAATTATTTCTAAAAGCGTAAAAAGTAAAAATAATTGCAACTTTTTTGCCTTGGAAACTTTCTGAAATAATAATAATAATAATAATAATAATAATAATAATAATAATAATAATGATGATAATAATAATAATAATAATAATAATAATAATAATAATAATAATAATAATAGTTATATATTTATAGCAATTTTGTTGTTTATATTTGTATTATTTCTGGGGTATTTTCAATATGTCAATATAGTTTTTATGAATTTTTATTTCCGTTTTAGCTATTGTTGTAGTTATTTTAGTACTTAAACTAAACAAAATTTTGGCCCATCAACTAGCTGAAATCATGTTTAAGTTTTCTTATGTTTTTAGTAATTTTGTTGTGTTTGTAATTGTATTAGGCTACATTTTGGGTATTTTTTTTATTATCCCTATATATTTTTATTTAATTTTTATTTTAGTTATTTTAGTATTTAATTTTTTTTCCTTGAAAACTTTGCCTTGTTTTTGCCTTGTTTTATACTTATTTTGATGATTGTAATGGATCTGAAGTGCTTCTAAAAAAGTAAAAATAATTTTTTTTTGGAAATTATATATATATATATATATATATATATATATATATATATATATATATATATATATATATATATATATATATATATATATATTTAGTATATTTTACTATTATATTAAGTTATAATATAATATAATATAATATAATACAATATAACGAAAATTTTTCTCATAATTATCGTAATTTCATGTTGTGTGATTTTTCAATACTGTGGGTCTATATATATATTTTTTTTTTAATTTAATGTCAGTTTCAGTTTTTTTTAGTGCTTAAAAAGTAAAAATACTGCAGACAAAAAAAAGTTTTTTTTTTGTACTTTTATTGTGTTTGCAATTGTATTACTTTTGGGCATTTTAAATATATCTATACAGTTTTATTCATTGTTATTTCAGCTTTAGTTTTAGTTCAGTATTTTAGTGCATTAACGTAAACGAAACAATCTTATGCCTTGGTTTATTTTGGTTTATTTGTTTTGACATGATTTTCTTACGTCTGAGGTGTTTCTGAAAGCACGTCCAGCACCTGCCAATCTAAACACCGGTGGAAAATATTGCAATAAAACTGCAAGCGATTGGCAAAGACAAAAGAGAGAAAAGCGCGCGGTTGAGCGCGTTCAAAACAGCATCGCCAGCACGCTGTCAAATCGAGAGAAAACATGAGGAGTCTGACGGAGCTGCTGGACGGAATAACATGATTTGAGGAAATGAATCCTTCAAGAGCGAGAGAGGCCTGATGTTTCTGCTAAAGCTCTGATGGGGACGGAGGGAAAGCGAGTCAGCGTTTCGCCACAGAACTGATGCTCTGCGTTTGCGTCGGCCGCCGTGCTGCAAAAGAAATGATATCTGAGTCATGAGTCTGCAGACTCAACTCAACGTGATCAGATCACAATACTGGGGAATAACACAAACACAATAAACAGACAACCATCTTTCTACTGCAGCGGCACTAATGCAGCACAAACAGACTGATTCACATACTAATGACTCTCAAACTCATGAGCTGAATCTAATTAAAGACTCTGCAGTTACTAAATTCATTCCAGAACCAACATCCAGTCAGTTTGCAGAGCGATTCATCAGATTCATTAGAGTTTGAGAGTCTTTTTGTCTGATTCATTAGTCTGTGAATCAGATTTCACTCTGTTTGTGTTTGCATACGGCCACTACTGATGGAAAAAACTCCTGAATATAGCTAATCTCACTCCAAACACACTAGTCAGGAACTGACAAACAGATCAAACTACTGATGACAAATTTTAGTTCTGCACATTAAATTGGCAAAATAAAAATTATTCATCATTTTTAATATGTACACATTATCAAAATATTTTCAATTGTTACATGCTATTTAGCCATTTAGAAAGGTAAAGTTAACATTATTTAAAGTTAATATTATTTATTAAAACAAATAAATAACTGTTTACTAAACATAATGATTACAATAAGTTTAAAAATATCAATTCTTGTTCACTTATTGACAGTTTGTAAAACATACCTAATAATATTGTCTAAAAAAAAATTTGCTAGCTATTATTAATCATAATCATATTCTTAAATCGTAATTTATGTATTCATTTAGTTTCTAAGTAATAGTAATGATCTTTTTTTTCCCTTAAATTTTTCTTTAGTGTACCATATAATTATTAAGTATTTAAGCATTTAATTTTTATTAATAATTAATATTATTTAATTTCTAAATAATAACAATAATAGTTTTAGTTTTTTTAAAAAGATTTCTGTGAAGTATATATATATATATATATATATATATATATATATATATATATATATATATATATATATATATATATATATATAAAATAGAATTACCATTTTGTGTAATACATTAACAAAAATAAATGTATTAAACAAAAAATAACTAATTTACAAAAACTCTAGTAAATTATTATTATTTGTAATGTCATTTGTAAAATTTACCAAAATTTTACATTATCAGAAGATATTCATTGTTATATGCAGTTTAGTAATTAACAACATTAAAATAAATATAAATAAATTTAAATAGAACTATTCAAAGAAATAAAAAAATAAAATTTTATTATTATTATTATTATTATTATTATTATTATTAATATTATTATTATATGAATATAAAATAAAAATTCTTGTTCACTTAGTAACAGTTTGTAAAACATGCCTAATATTTTGTAAAATAAATTTGCTAGCTATTCTTAATCATATTATTAATCATAATTTATGTATTTATTTACTTTCTAAGTAATAGTAATGATGATAATTTTCCCCAAATTACGAAGTATTTATTTATTTATTTCTAAACAATATAATAGTTATTATTATTATTATATGCAATGATTTCGTGAAGTATATATATATATATATATATATATATATATATATATATATATATACTTCACAGAAACGTTGCATAATAATATATATATATATATATATATATTATATATATATATATATATATATATATATATATATTTTTTTTTTTTTTTAAGTATTTATTTATTTATTTATTATTTTTTTAAATGATAACAACAATAATAATAGTTCTAATTATTATCATTATTATACAAAGATAAATAAATATTATAATAAAGATTTTATTATAATAAAAAACTTAATAAATAAAAACAGAATTACCATTTTGTGTAATACATTAACAAAAATAAATGTATTAAACAACCAATCACTGACTTACAATAACTCTAGTAAAATTATCTATAAAATTTACCAAAATTTTACATTACCAGAAGATTGTCATTGTTATATGCAGTTTAACAATTTATAACATTAAAATAAATATAAATAAATTTAAATAAAATAAATATATTAAAATAAATAAAATAGCATTATTATTGTTATTAGAATTTTATTCAGTCGTTTAGTTTAGCTGATAGATTGGGGGGTTTATTTGATGTGAATGTGCTGATGAGGGTTCCTCCTTCAGAAACCGAATGAATCAGCATGGTGAGATGTGCACACGCGTCACACGCTGCAGCTCTGCATATATTCTCCACATGTGTGACAGCAGCTGGCTGACGCGCGCTGAAAGATAAGCTCGATTCTATCTGTGCGCGTCCAGATTTATGGTTCCCGGGAAAGCGCTGTATCACCCTCAGTGCTGCTTCTCTTCCATCAGGAGAGAGTCAAGCGTGAACGCGGATGAACGGCGGCATAAATCCTCACGCTCTCATCCGCGCTTTTATTTCCGCTCTTCTCGACCGCTGCACAGAAAGCAGGAATGATGCGCGATATAAAGCGTGCGAACTTCAAACGATGAACCTGTCCTGAGGGAAAGGGATTTCAGGACGACGGTGACCATCTGTGACGTTAAAACAGAAATAATGATGTTAAAAAATACAGACTTTATCTGAAGTCCCATTTTTCTGTGAAGTTGAGACAAGGGAGGGACGGCATCATTAACGGAGGACGGGTCGATCGATCCGGAGCTGAAACATTTCATTACGGCCTCAGCTTAACTTAACCACCGAGAGAAATTAAACCGCATGAATTATTCAAGCAAAGTTCACGTACGGGAGGGAGGGACGAATAATTAGCGTTTCAGTTCATTCTGCTGCTATCTAAACAACAATGAAAACACGCTTGATTTGACTCGTGTCTCTGATGTGGGAATACTCAAGAAAAGAGAGCAGATAAGATTACGAAAAGACTTCAGTAAGAAAGCTAATTACCATTTAACTTCACAGAAAGTCTCACAAAATTGTTTGAATAATAAAAAAAATAAAAATAAAATAATAATAATAATAATAATAATAATAAAAATAATAATAATAATAATAATAAAAATAATAATAATAAAAATAATAATAATAAAAATAATAATAATAATAATAATAATAATAATAATAATAACAACAACAACAACGTGTATTATTATTATTGTTATTTATAAAAACATGATTTATAATTTAAAAATATGATTAACACTTATTTGAAAGATTTATTATGTGTTTTACATTCTATCAATAAAGAACAAAAAAATGATGATAATAATAATAATAATAATAATAATAATAATAATAATAATAATAATAATAACGACTAATAACGACCAATATTGTTGTTATTATTTAGAAAATAGTTAATAATAAACAAATAAATTATTATTTTTTTTAAATAATACTTAAAGGATAAAAATATTTAAAGAACAATAATATGGTAGACTGCAGTCAAATGTAAGAAAAAAATATATAATTATCATCACAACTACTACTTAGAAACTAAAATACTAATAAATAATAGAAATTATCATTAATAATGATTATGCTTAATGATAGCTAGCAAAATTATCTAAAAAAAAAAAAAAATTATTAGCCATGTTTTACAAGCTGTTTTTCACTAAGTGAACAAGAATTGATATTTTAAAACTTCTTATAATCATTATGCTTAGTAAACAGTTATCTACTTCTAAACACTTAATTATATATAAAAAAGAGAGCATGAGAGAATACAAAATGACCTCAATAACTGCAAATAAGTGACTGTCCTCCCTGTTTTAATCTCTCTGTCTCTAAGCCTGGATGAAAAACACTGAATGTGTGTGTGTGTGTTTGTATTGTATGCTAACCGCTAACAGCAGGTATTTACTGCTTAATTTCTGTCTGAAAGTGTCGACTGGAGGAAACACACAATCATTTCATTCTTTCTAGGTCAGAACATGAAGCGTCGCAGGAAAACACGGTTGCCATGACATTCACTTCAGCCGAGTCAAAGGAGGATGAACCGCTTCAGTCGCGCAGGATCGCACAAAAACACGGCCTTACCTCCACTCAACATCTCACATCTACTTCATTTCACGATATACTTCAGGCTTTACATGAACAACTCATATATGCTATGAAAACCTTCTACAAACATCTCATTATGTTGCCATTTCCATTAATAATCAACAGGCTGTGCATGTGTGGATGACCATGAACATTTAAACCAGGAAAACCCTTGAAAACAGGTGTATTGTGGGTAACAGGACGTGAAGCAGCTGCCCACTTCCCTTCAAGTGTGCCAAGATCGCGACCTTCTGCTGTAAACACGCATAACATATATGAACGCCGCTGACCCGCACGCCTCTCAACAATCACTCCGGCACTGGATCAGAGCGAACGGGACTGGTTACTGATAAACGAGAGCGAGCGGAGCGACAGCCAGACGCTGAGACGAGGGCAGACGAAGGACAGACGCGCCGCTGGATCTTAACTTCATTTCTGTGCCTCTCTGAGACCCGCTGCTACCATACGACACTCAATACAGCCAAGAGACTGAGAAATACTGAGATTTATGTAAAACACAATCTGAAATCACTTTAAAAACATCCCCTTTAATTAATTCTTTTTTTCGTTACATCCAGTGTAGTCAAATAGATTCAACATTTTTAAATGCAAGACGCATTATTAATTAAATAATATTAAATTATTCAAATTATTAAAAAATACTTATATTTTACTGTAATGTACAATATTCTTCCTTAGGTAAATAACAACAACAATAATACTTAAAGATTAATATAGTAACAAATAGTAAATAATAATAATTAATAATAATAATAATACTTAGCATTAAGATAATGCTTAAAGAATAATAAAGTAAACAAGAGTTAATAATGATAATAATAATAATAATAATAATAATAATAATAATAATAATAATAATAATAATAGTAAATACTTAAAGAATAGTGTAGTAAATAATAGTAAATAATAATAATAATAATAACAACAACAATAAATACTTAAAGAACAGTGTAGTAAACAATAGTAAATAATAGTAAATAATAATAATAATAATAATAATAATAATAATAATAGTAATAAAATACTTAAAGAATAATGGAGTAAACAACAGTAAATAATAATACTTAGAAAAAAATACTTAAAATTATATTGCAAACATCAATAGATAATAATAATAATAATAATAATAATAATAATAATAATCATAATAATCATAATAATCATAATAATAATCATCATTATGAATTAAAAATAATATAGTAAACAATAGCACATAATAATAATTAAAATACTTTTAAAATGACTTAGAAAAATAATACTTAACGAATAATATAGTAAACATAGTAAATAATAATAATAATAATAATAATAATAATAATAATAATAATAATAATAATACTAAGACTACTACTACTACTACTACTACTAATAAAAATAATAATAATTGAAGAACAATATAGCAAACAATAGTAAATAACAGTTATAATACTTAAAAATAAAACTTAGAAAATAATACTTATAAAAAATAATAGTAAATAATTATTATTATTATTATTATTATTATTATTATTATTATTATGATGATTAATAATAATCAAACATAATAATAACAAGAAAATCATTGTTTTATTTTCAAACTGTTTGTTACTACATGAGCAAGAATAATATTTAATTTTAAATACTATTTGTTCAATAAACAGCATTTTTACCAACATCTATTTCTAACAATAAAAATGTAAATACTTTTAAGACAAATTTCTCCTAAGGGAAACAATAAAACAGAAACATAACTTAAATATACAACACATGAGCAGTACTGATGCAAACAAACAGTTGAATTAAAGATTTTTATTGATTCAAGAACAGTTTGAACCGATTTGCTAAAATGAATTGAATTAAGGAAGTCTAAAGTTTAATCAGAGACGCTATTAAAACACTCTCTAACCCACCAGTCACGGAAGAAACAGTCTAATTACAATCTATATGAAACTTAATAGACAAATAAAAGGTGCATTAATATCATTGCCATAACCCTGACTGAACATACTATCTCTCACATTCTTTGCGAGTTTAAATGCATAATGTAGCGATCTGAATATGAGATCTATACATTGGCGAGTCCTACAGGAGAAAAACTGAGTGTTTCACAGCTCACAACTCTCATTCTCCCAGTATCTGAGATCTCCATTCGGAGCGCAGACGGCACAAGGCCACATTCCTCACTTATCACCATGGGAAATGATACGTACAACACACTGAGAAATATTAATTCCCAGGGCGTCATGGAAACCAGATCAGCAGCCAATGGCGAGCTCAGACCCAAAACTACACAAGCATGGCGACGCTGTTCCAAAAACTGTTTGGAGATGAACTACAAGGCCAAAAAACACACAAAGACCGACATTCTTCGCTTTTCAAAGGATGTTTTCTGTGGTTTCGATCGAACCGCCAATGCCACGTAAAACGCTAGAGAGAGAGAGAGATTTATGAAGCACGCAGAAAGTCTCTCGTCCATCTGTCTCTCTCTTTCTGCGGATGAAAAGCCATTTTGTTGGTTGATTGGAGAATGATGCTGCTACTTAGAGAGCAGCTCCATCAGCCGAAGGAGCGGGAGGAGAGAGCGGCGAGGGCTTCCTCCCCAGGGTGCAGTTGGGCTGATGGGTGAGCTGTCAAATGCCCCATTGTCCAAATTACCCAGCAAGCATGGTGTCACCGCCAGGGACTAATTTACAGCGGCACGCCACCATTTCTCTCCCGGCGTACAGAGGAGAGGCGGTCTCCGTGAGCGCCTGCCGTACCGAACTCGCGGAGAACGACGCTTTAAACGCGGCTAATGATAGTTAGTGCACTTAGCAGTAAAAAAGAGTGCACACAGATTGCTAAAGCACTCAATAAATCAGTGATTCACAACCTTTCTGATTCGAACACAATATTTAAATCCCCCTGCACGTGTAGGACAATATGCTTTCAATATTTCTGCTATCATTACGACAAAGTTGCTTGTTTTCAAATTACTTTTTAGTTGCAGAAACTGGGAGTTCTGATAAATTTAATTAATCGTGATTAATTTTGCAATTCCAGAAGATTGAAGAACTTCACGTTCTTCAATAAAAAGTAATCGAAGCAGGAAAAAAGAAATATGATATTGATTTTGTGTTTCAGTATATTTAAAATATTAAAAATAATTCAATATTTATTCATTCTAAAATATTAAATGTCATTGGTTCTTAATATTTAATAAATAATACATATGTATTGTTTATTTATTAAATAATATTATAAATAATTTAATAAGTATTAAAAATATTACAAAATAATTATTAAACGTTATAAATAATTTAATTTAATAATTATTTTTAATACTTTTAACAGAAATTGGGAGGACTGATAAATTCATTTTAATTTTGAATTTTAATGTGATTTTTAATTATGTTTAAAATGTTTAATTTCATTTATGTATTCATTTTTTTAATTAAATAATTGTTATATAAAAAATCATTTAGCGTGTTATTAAAATATGAATTAATTTAATGTTAAAATAAAACTGGTTCTCTTGTCAGTATTTATTAAATATGATTTAATAAATAATAATGTAAGTAAATAATGATATGATAATACTGCAAATCAATAAAAATTGTCAAAATTAAAATAATAATAATAATAATAATAATAATAATAATAATAATAATAATAATAAATAAATAAATACAATTATATTATTTATTTATTAATTTATTAATTTATTTTTATTTTTTTAATTTTCTTTTATTTAATTTAATTTTATTTGGCATGTTTTCTAAACTGTCCCTAAAAGAACAAGAATGATTTTTAAATTTTGAATGTTATTTAATTTTAAAATATAGTTATATTCATTGTGTTCAATAAACAGCAATATTTAGCTATATTTAATATTTCTATTAATATTTTAAATTTTAAAACTATTAATTTTTACATTTTATTTTAGCTCAAGTTTTAGTTATGTTCCTTTGTCATTTTTATTGGTTTAAATTTAGAAATTATTTTTTAATTACTTATTATTTTTAATACTTTGTTTTTATTTATATTTTTGTTTTAGTGATTGTTATGTGCCTTTGTCATTTTTATATATACTTTATGTAATTGTATATATATATAAAATATATTTATTTATATTTTATATAATTTTTATATTTTATTTGAATTTTACTTTATAGGCATGTTTTCCAAACTCTTAGTAAATAAACAAGAATGATATTAATTTTTAAATAGAATTATATTCATTATGTTCAATAAACTGCAATATTTAACAATATTTATTATTATTATTATTATTATTATTATTATTATTATTATTATTATTATTATATTATACATGATTCAATATACAGTGTTTAGTATTTAGTATTTATTCACTAAATGATAAATATAATAATTTATAATAAATAATACAATAAATAGAATAAATTAAAAATAAATTACATTTAATATATTAATGCAAGTACTTTTAAGTCATCCTGTAGCCCTAAACCCCTGGTTGAGAATGATTACGAATATCATTTTTACCAAAGCATCAACTTTGTCTCTGATATTTCTTCTAAAATGACTTTTTTAGACATAAAATGAAAATGAACCAATGTCTGACATGCAGTAAGATTTTGAAGCTATCCAGTTCATGTGGAACAAGTAGTTACTGGTAGAGTTCATACTGAGATCTGGTTTGAGATTGTTCTCCTGTCAGCGTGATTTCTGCAGCGACAGTGTTTTCGGGTGCGCTCGGAGGTCAAGGCCGGCGTGGAGGTCACGGCTCGTCTGATCCACGGTTTAATGACGGTGCCAATCAGAGCCGGCTCCTCACTGTACTTCCTGTCACACGTGTCACGGCGGGCAGAGGCGCTCAGGAGACCCGTCTGGAGCCCTCGCTGACCCTCACGCTGGGCCCGTCAGCGCCACACATGATAATTGGCCGGAGACGAATGCGGTCACACCCTGACCTCTGCCGACCAGAAGCTCGTTACCGCCGATCTGGAAGAGCGCAACGCAGCCGGACACACCGACTCACAGATGGGATCAAACGTGCAATTAGTGTGGACCTACACGAAACAACCACGAGCACAAAGGACAGGATAGAGAATATGAGATTATCCTGAACATCATCACACAGAACAAGACTTTTATCTGTCAGAGTAAGTTCATGTGCGCATAACGCTGATCTATTCTCTGACATTTGATTCATTCGTGCTGCTTATATGAGCAAAAATAATGAGGGTCAGACTATCACTATTACATATGCCAGATACATTCAGATTTACTTGCCAAAAATTAATTTTACTTGCAAATACTCTGTGATACTTAGAAAACCAATATTAATTTAATATTTTGTATGCATTATAGTCTTTACTTATATTTAGAATATTTAATTTTAGTTTTAATTTTAGTTTATTTTAGCAATTTTGTGTCTTTGTGCCTTTGTCATTTGTATTATTTTTATTTTTTTATTTAATTAGCTTTTATTTTTTAGTACTTTCAGCTTCTATTAAAAATTTTTTTTGGCCATTTTATTATGGGCTGTTGACATTTTAATTAGTTTTATTTTAGAATGTTTTATTTAACTAGCTATAATTTAAAGACAAAAAAAAAAAATTTCAGTTTTTATTTAATTTTGGTTTTAGTCATTTTGTTATCTGCCTTTGTCATTCTTATTAATTTTATTTTTTATTGACCAATTATTAATAGTTTTATTTTAGAATTTATTATTTTTTAATTAGTTATTTTTAATACTTTGTTTTTATTTAAATAATTCGTTTTAGCAATTTTTTAATATTTATTTAGTAATTTAGTATTTTTAATTAGCTTTCATTTTTATACTTTCAGTTTTTATTTGCATTTTTATTTAGGTCTAAGTCATTTTGATATGTACTTTTGTCATTTTAATTAGTTTTATTTTAGAATTTATTATTTTTTGAACTAGTTATTATTTTTTTAATACTTTCCATTTTATTGAAATATTTTAGTAATTTTGTTATGCGCCTCTGTCATTTTTATTAGTTTAATTTTTTATTTACTAACTACTATTAGTTTTATTTTAGAATTCATTATTTTTTGAATTAGTTATTTTTCAATACTTTCCATTTTTTTTATTAATTCATTTATTTTTTTTTAACTATTATTTTTTTTGGGCTGTTGACATTTTAATTAGTTTTATTTTATAATGTTTTATTTAACTAGCTATAATTTAAAAAAAAAAAAAACTTTCAGTTTTTATTTAATTTTTGTTTTAGTAATTTTGTTATCTGCCTTTGTCATTTTTATTAATTTTATTTTTTATTAACCAATTATTAATAGTTTTATTTTAGAAATCATTATGTTTTAATTAGTTATTTTTTAATACTTTCCGTTTTTATTTAAATAATTAGTTTTAGCAGTTTTAGTTTTTAATATTTATTTAGTATTATTTTTAATTAGCTTTAATTTTTATACTTTGTTTTTATTTACATTTTTGTTACATTTAAATACATTCAAGTTTCAGTAATTTTGATATTACTGTTTTTGATATTACTACATTTTAGTTTATTTTAGAATTTATTATTTTTTGAATTAGCTTTTATTTTATACTTTGTTTTTATTTACATTTTTGTTTAAGTTTGAGTCATTTTGTTATGTGCTTTTGCAATTTTATTATATTACTTGCATATATGTTGTACAAGGTATTATTTTTATATTTTATATTTTCATTTTAGTAATTTTGATATTCGCTTTTGTCATTTTTTTTTAGCTTTATTATAGTGTTAATAAATATTTGTATATTTTCAGTTTTCATTTTCAATTTTAAGATTTAGTTTTTAATTTTTATTCGTTTTTAATATTTATTCGTCTTATTTTATTTTTATTCAACTTAAAAAAGTAAGTGTTCGTGCTGCCTTAAAATTTTAAGTTTAGTCCACATGAAATGTTAAGTTGTACTACGTGAAAACGTGAATATTTGAGTTGAATAAACTTAATTTTAAGGCAACACAAACACCAAGTTGAAACTTTTTTTTTTTTTTTTTTTTAACAGTGTTTTATAATTTTTTTTTTAAATATTTAAAAATATTTTCTGTTTCTATTTAGCTTTATTTTTCAGTTTTAGTAATTTCAGCTTATTTTGGTTATTTCTAAACCTTTATTTTTTCATCTAATGTTTTATTTAATCTTTATTTTATAAAATATTTTTAATCTTTTTTTTTTTTAGCTTTATTTTAGTTCATAGTTTTCTTTTTTTCAGGCAACAATAACACCACTGAAGTGAACCTGTGTAACCTGTGGATGAAGAATAAACCCGCAGCGCTTGTTTTACCTCGACTCGTTCTTTATAAATAACCAGCCGCTGTGATATTGCTTGCTAATTAAGCTTCAAGCATTTGCTCATTTCTCCAGGACTCAGCAAGTTTCTGCTTGTTTCTGCTTCAGAGGAAGTTCAGCGTCACCCTGCAGATAAGCGCTCACGTTTCCAAATGAACTAACAGTCTAATTAAACTATTTATATTCAGCTCTGGTGGTGTGTTTTGTCCTCACGCCCGTTTGTCCCCCGTACGCTTTAATATTCCTCACCACGACACAGAGGGTAAAAGTTTAAACCCCATCTGCAAATCAAGAGCGCAGAAATTATTAGAGAACATTAATGACGCCCACTTCACACACACTACATCAATACTCAGATGAAAGTCAGCCCAACATGCCTGCTTATCTCCTCTCACACAAAGGATCGTGGGTAAAAAGGCCACGTTCACACACGCAATCTTTCCCATATTGCCTTACATTGACTGCTAACCTGAATAACACAATCAGGCTTCAAAACACAAAATGTCTCTTCTGCTCACCAAGGTTACATTTCTTTTTTATCAGAAATACAGTAAAAACCCTGAAATATTTTTACAATTTAAAACAGCCATTTCCTATCTGAATGTCTGCCAAACTGTAATTTATTTCTTTGATTAATGCTCAATTTTCAGCATCATTGCTCTAGTCTTCAGTGTCAATAAAACTCAAAATTACTAAAAAACTGAAAATCTAAAAAAATTATACCTCATTTAAAATATACATAAGTACTGTAATAAAATTTATAAATTACAAAAGCACATAAAACTATTATTATTAGTTAACATTTTATTTAATTTTAGATCATATTTGTAAGACTTTTAGTTAATATGAATATATACTACACTGATTCTCAATATACACTGAAAATAATTAAACATTTTTAATTGAAAATTGGTGTAGAAATTTTTTGTACTCATAATGGCTATTTTTTTTTTTTTTTTGCAAAGAAATGGCAAGAAATGTTGAAGTATCCAATAGAATTTTCTTGTAAAATGCACTTCATTAATCCTTATTTACAACTTTAAAATAATATTCTTTACAATGTAAAGAACACACAAAATGGTACAAAATGTACAAAAACTAAATCTAAACTAACTAAAACCTAAAATTGAAAATGAGAAATAAAAATATAAAAATAAAATACTCAAACACTATAAAACTCAAAATTACTAAAACTAAAATGAAAACTGAAAATCTAAAAATAAAGCTCATTCAAAACATATTAGTACTACAGTAAATAAATAAATAATAAAATAAAAATTACAAAAGCACATAAAATTAATAAAACTTAAACATAAAATTTAATAAAAACTGAAAGTGCAAAAAATAAAAATCTAGTTTTTTTTTTTTAATTCTAACTAAATATAAAAATGCAAAGGCATACAATTACTAAACATACAATTTAATAAAAACTAAAAGTAAAAAAAAGCAATCAAAAATAAATCTAAATAAAACTAATAAAAATGACAAAGGCACATAAAATTACTAAAACAAAAAATTGAATAACAGTTGAAAGTATAAAAAAATAAAAGCTGATTCAAAAAATAAATTCTAAAATAAAACTAATAAAAATTAAAAGGTGCATAAAATTACTAAAACAAAAATGTTAATAAAAACTGAAATTATAAAAAAGCTAATTCAAAAAAATAATACATTTTAAAATAAAACAAATAAAGGCACATAAAATTACTAAAACAAAAAAATGTTATAATTGAAAGTATAAAAATAAAAGCTGATTCAAAAAATAATAAATTCTAAAATAAAACTAATAAAAATTAAAAGGTGCATAAAATGACTAAAACAAAAATGTTAATAAAAACTGAAATTATAAAAAAGCTAATTCAAAAAAATAATACATTTTAAAATAAAACTATTAAAAATGACAAAGGCACATAAAATTACTAAAACAAAATTTTTTAATAAAAATGGAAAGTATTAAAAAAAAGCTAATTTTAAAATAAAACTATTAAAACGAGTGCGAGCAGAAACTGAGAGGAAGACAGTGCTGGATCATGCTCTTTCAGAAATCATTCTAACACGCTGATTTGCTGCTCAAGAAACATTTCTGATTATAACTTTAACTTCTCCCAGCATACCGCGCACACACTCGTCTCTCCAGAGCTGAAGGACATTTAGGGCTGTACGTGTCAGTGAACGCGAGACGCCGCTGTCTCCAGAGCCGGAACATTCTGACTGTCTGTCACACAATCCAGCACTGTCTTTCTCTCGGTTTCTCCTCGCACTCGTCCACGGGCACTCTCACTCTCTCCATCCTGAGGAACGCGAGCGTGAATAATCCTCCTCTCATCCCACATACCTGTTCAAGCACACACCGCGCTTCCAGCGGCCTAAAAAAGACTCGCTTTCACGGCTCCCCTGAGAGAACGCTTTATTGCTCAAAGTTTGCTCTTTTATAGCTCTGAGACCTAATGGAGCTTTCACCCGTGTGTTATTTTGAGTATCAGCTTCAGCTCAGATGCTTCTACTAAAATTACAGTGAAGGGACACACAGATGAGTCAACAGATCACGTCCAAAATTCAGATTTACTTGTCAAAACCAAATTTTACTGGGAAATACTGTGATACTGAGTATAGATACTGTGACTGATCATCAATGTTAACCTAATATTTTGTATTATAGTATTTATTTGTATTTAGTTTGTTTTAGTCATTTTGTTATGTGCCTTTATCATTTTTATTAGTTTTATTTTAAAATGCATTCATTTTTTGAATTAATTGAATTTTTATTTTAGTAATTTTATGTGCCTTTGTCATTTTTAATAGTTTTATTTTAGAATATATTATTTTTTTTAATTAGCTTTAATTTTTATGTGTTTTCAGTTTTTATTAAAATTTGTATGTTTTAGTAATTTATACGCCTTTTTTTTATTAGTTTTTTTTTTTTAGAATTTATTATTTTTTGAATTAGCTTTTATTTTTTACACTTTCAGTTTTTATTACATTTTTTGTTTAAGTTTTAATAATTTTATGTGCTTTTGTAATTTTTATTAAATTTTATTATAGTACTTTAGTACTAGTATATTTTGATTGAGATATTACTTTTTGATTTTCAGTTTTCATTTTAGTTTTAGTAATTTGAGTTTTATTACAGTTTCTGAATAATTTATTTTTAGATTTTCATTTCTTATTTTCAACCAGTGTAGTATATATTAACTAAAATTCTTACAAATATTAAGTAAAATTAAATAAAATTGTAATAATAATAATAATAATAATAATAATATTTGTTATATGTGCTTTTTATATATATATATATATATATATATATATATATATATATATATGTTTATATTTAGCTTTTTTCAGTTTTAGTTTTATTAGATTTTTGTACTAACCAACATTTCTATTTTTTTTAAATTTCTTCAGTTTAAGTTTTTCATCTAATATTTCTATTTCAGCTTTATTTCAATTAATGAAAACAATTTTATAGATATAGCCTGTTAACACTAAACAGCTGACATTGAGAAACTGAGGTCTGATACGCTGGAATCAAATCAGAGCACAATTTGAGACACTGAGACCAGAAACTTTAGAAAAGTCTCATTGTGAGTCTTTTTCTCAAGAGAACCAGGAAACTTCAGCCAAAGCCTAAACTTTCTCTCATTAATAGCAGGGAAAACTTGACGTATTAAAGATACATGATATATATTATTTGCGATTCGTATCTATATTGCACTGAAATGCATACAGTACTTGCAGCTCTTTATTAACACACGCAGACGATGCGAACAAAGACTCGGGACTCTCGCTGCGCGTCAGCCACGTTCGTGACACACCGTAGGTGTTGAAGTTGCCGCGCTGGAAGCAGATGAGAGGAGAGTTTGATGTGAGCTTTAATGTGACGGGCCACATGTAATGTGAAGTCGCAAATCTTGGCCTGCAGCGGCGGAGCGGATCGGCACAAGAAACCGACGCCAAACGGCGTTGACGGCATTACGGCGGGAATCTGAACTAACGTGAACGGCGTCTTCAGCCGCTAATGAGCTAATGCGCTATGAAGGCCTCCGGCGGGAGGACAGACTCCTCCCGATGAGCCGTCACACCTCATGAGAGACGCCCAAACTCATTTAGTCACTATCAGGAGGACCACAATCCTCTTAACTCAACGCCTCGACTTCACACTAACCTGATGGGGAAATATGGGAGAATATCACTTAAAGGAACAGTTAAACCTAAAAAATAAAGTGTCACATCATTTACTCTCATGACGTCTTAGAAAAATCACCAAATACAACCTGTATGTAAAAACCAAAGTCTTCAGGAGCAATATGATGTTTGTGAGAGAAACAGACGGAAATTTAAGACAAAACACTGCAGGTGAATATAGTACATAATAAAACATTTATAATATGCTGAAAAAAATGGTGTAGGATTTACTTTACTAGCAATTCTGAGTAAAATAGATTCAAACTTTACATACAATTACAAAAAAATGGCAATTAACATTGAATTACGCACGAGTAGATTTTGTAAAACATTTAATTTTTTTTTTTTTTTACAACTATAATCATATTTCCCGAGTTGATGAATTACAGTACTTTAAGACAACTGTTTTGTATTACAAGTTTAAATGTACAAATAATGCATTATCTAATTAAATATACTGTAATTTGCATAGATTTCCAGAAAATAAATGTGAATATTGGATAAAGCCATGTTCAAATTTCTTTATATACACACACACACACACACACACACACACACACACACACACATATTTAGGACTTTTTAGGAATAAAATATAAAGCATCAAAAAACATATTTAAAAAAAATTAAATATCAACAAACCCCTCAGTAAAATTCTTCAGAATATAGAAAGCAATAAAACACTAAGTTTTGGAGTATGTAAGTGCTGCTGAAGTGGAGAAAAAACTCATTTTGCGGAAACAGACTTTACAGATATGCACTGCAATCTACAGACACAAATAGATAAAGTGCAAAAATAAACCAAGGCGAATGATATACGAACAAACCCCTCAGTAAAATCTTTCAGAATATAGACGGGAGTACAACTGTAAGTTTTGGTGTATGTAAGTGTTGCTAAAGTGGATAAAAAAAAACAACTATTTTTTAGAAACTCTACCCTATAGATATGTATTGCAATTGAAATCTACAGACGAAAATAGAAAATGTGCAATAAAATAAACACTTAAATGTGTTTAGAAAGAAGTTATTGAATCAAAATAACACAAAAACCATGAAAAAATTAACCAGTGCATGAAAAACAATGACTTTAATATACTTATACACCCATGCAGTAGCTCTCAAATCTTATGTTTTTGAATATGAAAACTTCGATCAACAAAACGTGAGCATCATATTTTAATTTCATAATTAAAATCTACAGATTTGAATAAATAAAGTGCAATAATAAAACCAGGTGAATGATATAAGAGCAAACACCTCAGGAAAATCCTTCAGAATAAAGACATGAGCAAAACTGTAAGTTCTGGTGTATGTAAGTGTTGCTAAAGTGGAGATTAAAAACTAATTTTTAAAAACAGATTTGTATTGCAATTGAAATCTACAGCTGCACAAAGAAAATGTTCAGTAAAATAAACTCTTAAATGTGTATTTTGATTGTTTTCTTTCCACTAGTCTGAAAGAGGACATGTTTTGAATCAAAACAGCCCAAAAACCTCTGCCGTAGCTCTCAAATCTCATGTGTTCAAATATGAAAACACTGATCAACAAAACATGAGCACATTTGACTTACAGATGTGTTTTATAACTAAAATCTACAGACTTGAGTAAATAAAGTGCAATAATAAAACCAAGTGAATGATATACATTAAGAAGAAACCCCTCAGTAAAATATAGACATGAGTAAAACTAAGTTTTGGTGTATGTAAGCGTTGCTAAAATGGATTAAAAAAAAAAAAAAAACTCATTTTTAGAAACAGCCCTACAAATATAGATTGCAAATGAAATCTACAGACGCAAAAAGAAAATGTGCAATAAAATAAACACTTACATGTGTATTTTGATTGTTTTCTTTCCACTAGTATGAAAGTAGACAAGTTATTGAATCAAAATAGCCCAAAAAACATGAAAAAATTAACCGGTGCATGAAAACCAATGGCTTTTATACACTACATATGCAGTAGATCTAAAATCTCATGTGTTCAAATGTGAAAACTGTGATTAACAAAACATGAGCATCATATTTGACTTACAGATATGCATCATGATTAAAATCTACAGATTCAAATAGATAAAATGCAATAATAAAACCAGGCAAATGATATACTGTAAGAAGAAACCCCTCAGTAAAATCCTTCAGAATACAGACATGAGTACAACTAAGTTTTGGTGTATGTAAGTGCTGCTAAAGTTGATCAAAAAAAAAAAAAAAAAAAACTAATTTTAAGAAACAGCCTTACAGATATGTATTGCAACTGAAATCTACAGACGCAAAAAGAAAATGTGCTTAAATGTGTATTTTAATTGTTTTCTTTCCACTAGTTTGAAAGAAGACAAGTTTAGGGCCCTATGAAATCCGTTTTATTTTTTATTTTTTATTTTTTCAAATTATGTTTTATTTTTTTCCAAATTCCGTTTTTTCCGTTTAAAATTTTTCTGGATTCCATTTTTTCCCTCTGGATTTTTAAATTTTTCTCAGCTCCTTTTTAAGGGATAAATTAGATTTTATTAATCAAAGAGAAGGTCTAATTAATTAAAATCATAAAACTTATACAATTTCACATCAATTTAATAAAGGTTTAACAAAATTGACATGTTTAGGGCCCTACAAAATTTTTATTTTTTCCTCACCATGTGTTTTATTGTTATCAAATTATGTGTTTTAGCATGTCTAATTATTTGAATGCATACTTAATTTATTAAAATTTATTCTTAAAATAGCCTTATGAAAGGTTTTTTTGCACTCAGAAATTCTGTTCTGTGTTTAAAATGCTCTGTTTATCAAATGAAGGCATAAAACATTAACTTAATTTATCTTTTAATTATTGAAAATTAAGCAAACTTTTTTTTCCCCCAAACAAAGGGGAATTTACTATTAAAATTATAACATGGAAGAAATATTGTGTGATTATACCCTAAAAAAATTTTTGTTTCACTTTAGTAGTAGTAGTATTAGCAGTAATATGTATCTGGCACAATGTCTTTAAGTTAAACTGGACTTTTATTTTGACGAGTTGCCGTGTCTACCTTTACATTACTGTGTGTATATGATACAACACGCGCTAGTGTATGTAGTAAACAAAACCACTCGTCTGCTCCATTCGTTAAAACAGAGACATGCAGAACATGCAGGGTTCACATTTAAATGGTATTTTTGCTGCGTAATATTTACAGATACTAGTCCATATTGCGGTTTAATTTAATTGTGATGACCTACTTTTGATTAATTCATTCAAACTTTGACAAATTCCGTGACATTCTGTGTTATTCAGTAAATTCCGTTTATATGATTGGATTCCGTGATTCCGTCTGCGTTTTCCGAATCGTGGAAATCATAGGGCCCTACAAGTTATTGAACCAAAGTAGCCCAAAAACCACTGCAGTGGCTCTCAAATCTCATGTGTTTGAATATGAAAACTTTGAGCAACAAAACGAGCATCATATTTGACTTAAATGTGTCTGTTCCTCATAAAAAGCATCATATGACTTGCATTATAGCACACAAGCCATGTCCTGTACGATATGTTCAGATTCTACTAATAATGTGCTACTTTAAGGTGTTAAGTCAAACATCTTAAGGGAAAAAACAAGAGCCTTCCTGTAGCTCAAGACACATCAACACCCCCCCCCCCCCCCCCCCCCAAAAAAAATCATACAGCTTGAATGCAGCACAAGTTGCTTTGGATAAAAGCCTCCTCCGAATGCATAAAACTGTGAAATGTTTCTTCTAAAACTGTTTTTTCCATCACAGAGTGTTACATCCTAAATCATCTGTTAAGAAAAGGAGGGCTGAGGGCTCATTTCATAAAGGCTGTGGTTCTCTGATACCGAGTCTTGTTTCTTTTCAGCTATTCTGAGAGCTGAATTAAATCATTAAGACCCTGATGAAAGGAAAACAATATCTGTAAAGAAGAGAAGCACATCCCGTCTCAGCATGAGTACAGTCAGAATAGCTGAATACGCTCTTAATGTATAAATAAAAGTGACTTCTCATTGCACTTTGAAGTGGAAGCTTTTGAAAAGGCTACAGATGCTCAGATGATCAATAATAACGTGCATTTAAGTAATTAGGTTAATTAATACTCATTGCAATTATGTAAATAGAACCATTTCATGCATCTGGATTGACCATGTACAGAAAATACAACTGATGATTAGGAAAAAGCTTAATTTTTCCATTTTGTGCTTCATAGAATTAAGAAAATCATATGAATTTGATTTTACTTAAATTGAAAAAATCTGTTAAGACCTAGGCAGTGTTATTTTATGGATAATAATTTCATTATACTTTATTTTATTTAGTTTTTATTAGTATATTTTCAGATCTCTTTTTGTCATTTTAAATGTTTTAGGAATTTTTTTTTTGTGTGTTTACCTTTTTTTTTCTTTCGTTAAAATAATTTAAAATAATTAAAAACTTGTTAAACATTTGTTATCCTGCTGACTTAATTTTTAGTTTAGTCAACTAAAATATTCCAGTTGTCACTTAAATTAACATTAAGTAACTTAAAATTTCAAGTTAACTAAACTAAAAATTTTAAGTCAGCGGGGTAATTAATTATTTTAAGTTGAAACACTTTTTGGAACAATTTTTTTTTTTTTTCAGTGTAGTATTTTAGTTTTTTTGCATATATAGTACACAGTTAAACTAAAAAATTGGATAAAAAAATAAAATAAATAAATAAATAAATAAATAAATAAATATATATATAAATAAATATATATGCTTACATTTTATATTTTATTTTGTTTCAGTTGACATTTATTTCAAGTAACAAAATCTTTTTATGGTTTTAGTTTTCTATTATAACCCTGGACTGTTATAAAAGCAAAATAATGACAAATGTATCTGAAACAAAAACAAAAACAAAAAGCATGTTGAATTGCACTAATTGGAAAAAGAAAATGCATTGCATTAACAGTGCTTTTATTTAAGTGCATTTTATTTTCAGGGGCTGACATTGTTTTTTATTTCAAATACATTTGTCATTCTACTTCCATAGATCGAGCAAGTACAAAAATCGTCTGGAAAAGCAACAAAGCCATAAAGGACAGCACACGGGAGAACAGCCGAGACACGGGCGATAATGGAGGTGTTAACTGTAAATGACACATGGAAAGAGTATTGAGGGGTCGAGGTGGAAGACAGACAGCATTAGACACACACACTTTCTCTTTTTCGCTCTCGGCTATTGTAGTCGAGGGACCAGCAGGACCCGTGATTTCATCCGCACTCTTCCACTGAAGTAGGTCAACCAGTGATAATGGAAGGGCAATGAGGAGCAAGTGCTCACCTCCTCCTCCTCCTCCTCCTCCTCCTCCTCTCGCTCCCGTCTCACTGCCATTACAGCGCAGAGAGAGACAGACCGGCCCCCTACAGAGACTCGGGCCCTCGGCGAGCGCCGTCACCCGCCAGCAGCCACAACAGACCCGCACTCCAGTCACAACACAGACAGACACACCGTCATTACCACATCTCTACCTGCTCATCTGCATGAACGGGAGAACAGCAAACAAACACAATGACTCATCCGCCGAGTCACGGAAACGCATTATCAAATCACACAGTCAAATCACAATCAGAAAGACTCTTACTGTGTTTTTATGTTTCCACTATGGACCAAATTCCCCATTTGTTTGTTTTATTTCTATTTCTGAGGATTTTATGGTTTCTCTTGGTCCAAGTTAGATGAGTCTCTAGATATGGCTTTTTTTAGCATCTTTTTAAAAAATAATTACTACTTTTATAGACCAAGGCTGCATTCAATTCATCAAAAGTGTCAGGAAAGACATTTATAATGTTACAGAATATTCCTATTTTAAATAAATGCTGTTCTTGTGAACTTTCTATTCATCTGTGAATCCTAAAAAATAAAATGTATGACTGTTCTCAACACTGATAATAATCAGAAATGTTTCTTGCAGCAAATCAGCATATCAGAATGATTTCTGAATGATCATGTGACACTGAAGACTGGAGTAATAATGCTGAAATTTCAGCTTTGATCACAGAAATAAAATTACCATTTAAAGTACATCATCATAGAAAAGAGGTATTTTAAATTGTAATAATATTTCAATATTTTTAATGTTTTTTTTGTTTTTTGTTTTTTAATTAAATAAATGCAGCCTTGGTGAGCAGAAGAGTCTTTTCTGTACACTCCCACAGTCTCTCAATGGTCAGTCACACAGATAGCCCCGCCTCCAAACTCACATGATTGGCAAACTACTAATGGCTGACTTGCAATGATTCTGAATATTAAACAAGTTACTTTTATTGACTGCATTAAGGCTAAGGCTGCATTAAATTGATCAAAAGTGCCAGTAAAGACATTTATAATGTTACAAAAGATTTCTATTTGAAATAAATGTTGTTCTTTTGCACTTTCTATTCATCTGTGAATCTAAAAAAATAAAATGTATGATGGTTTCCACAAAAATATTGTGCAGCACAACTGTTTTCAACATTGATAATAATCAGAAATGTTTCTTGAGCAGCAAATCAGCATATTAGAATGATTTCTGAAGGATCATGTGACTCTGAAGACTGGAGTAATGATGCTGAAAATTCAACTTTGCATCAGAAGAATAAATTAGATTTTACAACACATTCACATAGAAAACAGCTACTAAAATTGTAATAACATTACTATTTTTAATGTATTTTTGATCAAATAAATGCAGATTTGGTGAACGACGAAACCATTTTAAAATCTCTGAACATAGTGTACAAAGTGTAAAAGAGCAAACATGAGCACAGTAAGTGGTGTGAAGTGTTGTGGTGTGAGTGTTGTTTGTTAAAGGTTGAGCGTGGGCTGGTGATGTATGAGATGTCCAACATCAATTCTGAGCGTCTGATATCACTCGAGAGTCAAACGCATCTGACCCATCAGAACCAGTGAAACACTCCAGTGACCGGCGCAAAAATCTGCTTTACACACCGCTGGCTTCAGCTCGTCCCTCCTCCTCACTGTGACCTTTCACAGCATCTCTCATTCTCTCTGTGTTTTCACAGCAGAAGGTGATTCTGTCCATCTTCTCATGCATAAGTCATTAGAGGGGAGGAAGACTCCTCTGAGGGATCCGGCCCTTCGCCACACTGATATCAAAGCTGACCTGAGCTCACGTGCTCAATACCGACCCAGACTACGCAAAAACACAATCCTATGCCATAAACCCACCGCTTATTGAGCAGATTCCGCATTTATTATAAATGCAGTTTCCCACAAAAGCCACAAACAGTAACATGCAACAATGAAATGCAGTCATAAATTACTTTTTATGACCTCTGACACTAAACAGAAACACAAATCATTTCTTGTACACTCCAACCATCTCTCATTGGTCAGTCAGACAGATAGCTCCGCCCCCAAACTCACATGATTGGTTAAGTCAAACTGCTAATGATCGACTTACAGAGACTCCGAACATTAATCAGGGTTTCTGCAGGTTTGATGAAGGTAAATGTAAGATTTTATTAAGACCAAGCAAAAATTATTTGAGAAATAAATAAAATCAACATACATCTACATAAAAAGCAAAATGATAAAAGATGTCGTTTTATGAGAAATTGATCGAAATGAAGTGAGTTTATGATTAAAAATCAACCTAATTAAAACGGAAGACATGTTTTACATCTTATTGACTTATATTTGCTTGTGTTTAAAGCATAAAATAACAGATTCTTTCAACTTTTTTAGACTTTATTTCACATTTGCATCTGAAGTAAGTGTATCTTGATTTAAGGATGTTTAGGTATTTGAAAACAAAAACACAGAAGAATATATTAGTTTTTTTGCAATGCATGCAACATTTAATGCCACAATTGGATCAGTTTAAGACTTTCAGCTCTGGTTTAAGTCCTTAATTTGTGGAAGGGTGAATTAAGACTTTTTACGACCTGGTCCAAGTCAGATAAGTCTCTAGATATGGCTATTTTTTAGGGGTTTTTGGGCTTTGTTTTTAAATAATTATTACTTTTATTGATCAAGGATGTATCAAATGATCAAAAGTCACAGTTAAGACATTTATAATGTTACAAGTGATTTCTATTTCAATTTTCTATTCATCATCAACACTGATAATAATCAGAAATGTTTGTTGAGCAGCAAATCAGCATATTAGAATGATTTCTGAAGGATCATGTGACACCAAAGACTGGAGTAATGATGCTGAAATTTCAGCTTTGATCATAGAAATAAATTACATTTTACCAGATATTCACATAACAAACAGCTATTTTACATTGTAATAATATTTTACTATTTTTAATGCATTTTTGGTTAAATAAACACAGCTATGTAATACTTAATACCTTCAGCTCTGGTTTGAGTCCTTAATTTGTGGAAGGGTGAATTATGACTTTAAGACCTGGTCTAAGTTAAATGAGTCTTTAGATATGGCTCTTTTGGGCTTTGTTTTTAAATAATTATTACTTTTATTGACCAAGGACGTATTTAAATGATCAAAAGTCACAGTAAAGACATTTATAATGTTACAAGAGATTTCTGTTTCAATTTTCTATTCATCTGTGAATCCTGAAAATAAAATGCATCATGGTTTCCACAAAAATACTGTGCAGCACAACTGTTCCAAATGTTTCTTTGCAAATCAGCATATTTTACATTGTAATAAAATGTAATTATTTTTAATGTATTTTTGATTAAATAAACACAGCCTTGGTGAGCGTGAGAGTCTTTTCAAACCATTTTAGATCTGAACAAAGTATACAAGAAATAAGATTTCAACATTTAATGGCACAACGTTATGAATTTAAGACTTTCAGCTCTGTCTTAAGTCCTTAATTTGTGGAAGGGTGAATTAAGACTTTTTAAAACCCACAGAAACACTAAATTAGCTTTAAAATGGTGGAATCACAGATAAATCACGAGTCTGTATAGACACAGAGTCTCCTGCCAGTTCACACGATGCTCTTTCTGATATACGATGCGTCTCGTGGCGTCTCTCATTTGCTGAAAAAATGTTTGCTGTAATGGCGGTTTAAGTCGAAAACAGCTTTGGTTTCCTGCAGCTCATTCTGCCTGTTCCTCCAGACAGAAATTGCTCATTGGGCCAATTTAGGCTGCATGGCAAACACGTTGTGTCCCGCATTTCCACTGCCAATCACACCAGCAATTGTGGCTTTTCTCCTCTTCGCTTTGGGAAAACCGCTCGGCAGCAGAAGTCCTGAGCAAGGGATTTTGTCCAGCGTTTCATTAAGGCCTCAGCGTTAGAGAAAAGGCCGTTCTCATTACGCTCTCGCTCCCTAACCGGCGGCCAGACGGCCTGAATATGCAGGAGGCGGAGAGTTTGATTGATTGGGAGCGAGTTATCAGAAACCGTTGCGAACGTCTGCTGTTTAAGGTGCGATCATTGTAACTGACAACAAAAGCCCTTATTTCCTCTGATTGTGCGGTTTTCACTCTGGCGTACTTGCGCATTGTAATCAGCTCTTCAATAATCTTTCTTTTCCTCGTCACCTGTCAGCATACATTTCCCACAAGCCTCTGATTCCCCCTGAAAGCGGCAGAAATCTGTCTGAAGGGATGAAAAGCTCCTCTGCGTTAGCGCGCTCAAATATTTGACTCCGTCTGTAATCTGCAACCCTGCAAGACGTCTGTAAGGCTTTAAAGACCAGCGATCTCTCCTGTCAAAGCAGCTGTTTAAAATACTCCTTTACCTTTTGATACAGCAGAGGAGACGGAGAGGATCTGAGATCTGCCGTGAGGAAGAGAAAAATTTAATCATGCACTTTCAACGCCGGGATCGTTTTCTTTTGTCCATTCAGGACTCAATGTTAAGGATTTTTTCTGCTTGCCTGGTTGGGCAGATAGTTCAGACTATTACTTGCCTTGCCAATATTTTAACTGGCAAATAAATAAAAAATCCTCTAAATATTTTTAAATAATTTAAAAATTTATTTAATGTAAATTGAACACATTTTAATTTAAAAAATAAAAATTAATTATATTAATACTAATATAAATTCACAATTTTAATTTTGGATGCGATTTTAGTAGAGCTGCAAACCGATTAGTTCTGATTAATCGATTGAAAATAAAAGTTTGTTTACATACTACATGTGTGTACTGTGTATATTTATTAGTATATATAAATACACACATCCATGTATATATTAAGGAAAAATATGTTATATTTATATGCAAAATATTTATATAAATTATATACATACAATGTTTACATACAATACATACAATTTTTTTAAAAAAATAAGCGTGTATTTATATATATATACATAAATATACACAGTACACACATAGTATGTAAACAAATTTCTGAGTTGATTAATCACGACTAATTTTGTAGCTCTAAATTTTAGATGCAAATACATAATTTTACATGTAGATTTATGTATTATGAATTACTTTTAATTTTACAACTATTTAAAAACACTTTTTCACACAGATTTAATTTAATTTTCACACAAATGTAATGGTGAAAATGCTTAGTTCATTATGTGAGTGGCATCTAGTTACTGTTTTTAATCCAATTTTTGTGTAAAAATTTCTGAAAATTTCTGAAATTCTGAAAAGTTTTGTGACTTTTCCATATTTTTAATAAATTATCATTTTATCATCATACTTTTAAAATCTATATTTTACTTTTTTGTATTATTTGAATTTAAATTATCAATTATTTAAATATATTCTTTATTATTACACAATTTTCACACATAAATTTAATTCTTAATCTTTTAAAAAAAAAATGTTTTTACTAATTTAATTTAACCATTCTTAATTAATCTAGTGCTGTGCAATGATTAATTGCAATTAATTGCATCCAAAATAAGTTTTTGTATACAAAATATATATGTCTACTGTGTATATTTATTATGTATATATAAATACACACACATGCATGGATATATGGAAAAATATGTTATGCTTATATATTAAAGATATTTATATATAATATTAAAATATTTTCAAAATATATAAACAAAAACTTTTATTTTGGGTGCAGTTAAATCGCGATTATTCGTTCACTAAATTATTATTATTTGTTTTCTTTAAATACATTTTGCAATAAATGAGGGAAATTATTGCAGCCAGTTTAATAATACAAGAATCTCTGGAACCATAAATTCATAAAATAAAGAAAATGATGTCCTACTTGGCAAAACCCCAATTATGAATGATCTTTATTTGAGTTGAGTTCACCCATCTCATCTTCAAATTATCCAACACTGTCACATGACATCATTATGAACAATTTTAATTAAGCAAATGTTGCCTAGTTACTGTTTTAAATCAAGAAAAATTGAAAAGTCAAGAAAAACACCTTCCACACCTGAATGGAACTGGTATAGGCTTTTAAAACATCAGCTATTATGAAGAGAAAAGACTAAACATACATCCCCACACACAACCACAGCTTGGAAAACCACATATTTATGTGCCGGAAACTTAATTACTGTTTTTATAAAAGCAGTTAGGAATATACGAGACAAAAGACACAAGGCCGCAGTTGTAGCGGATCGATTCCCTGCCCGTGTGAAGGTGACAGACACACGTGCTGCGTTTGGGACACTGGGGCTTCAATTACTGTTCGCTGCCCTTCACAGGACCGACCCGCAGAACCCACAGCAGCGCCGGGCAGCTGGGCATCAGCCGCTAATGCCCCCGTATCCCCCGCCACCGCCGGCCCGGACAGCTGTGATTAATGCGCTCGCTGCTTCAGTGAACAACACAGCTCCTCAAACCAGCAAACATTATCATAACACTTCACCTCCAATCCTAATCAATAGCAACAAGATTTATGGGGAGCGGCCGGCCTGAGACTCCAAGTGCGCCACCAATTCACCTCCACACGCTTCCGACCCGACCGGGACTTCACAAGATGTGATATAATAAGAAACAGAGCTGGAGACTTCATTTGTGCCATAACACCTTTTCATTTTTATGAGCCGTCTGAATGTGAAAAGAGTTTTTCTGTGGAAAATGCATTTTCAGGAGATTATATTTCACCATAAAGCTCTTAATGCAGATTAAAGCTGCTGTTATTTTGTCATTTCCGTGATCAATGTCTGTTTCGTGTTCCTTTTTCTCAGTCTTACCCATTTCAGCACATTCTCAATGGTTCTCTACACAGATTTAGACTGAAAAAGATAGGCAAACATCCTATTTAATAAAAAAAATATATAATAATAATAATAATAATAATAATAATAATAATATTAATAATAATAATAATAATAATAATAATTATTATTATTATTATTATTATTATTATTATTATGATATGATGATATGATATTATTATTATGAACATTTTACATCATTCTAAAATTATTTTAAATAAACAATAATTATAAAATAATTATAATATATAAATTAAAATTTTTTTTATTTTAGATGGAAGTTTGTCATTTTACATGTACATTTATAATTGCACTTGCATTTATATACATTTATAAACTTTCATTTGTAATCTTTTAAAACTATTTATTCACACATACATTTTATTTAATTTTTACACACATTTAATAATGAACAACTTTATATCTTAAATATCTTTTATTTTAATTATCTTATAAATAATAATTTGACTTTACATTTATTTTCCAATTAATTGAAAATATTCTTTATTATTACACAATTTCACATACATTTAATTGAACATGTTTTGTTTTGTTGTTTTACTTACACAGGAATTTTGAAATAATAACTGGAATATTATTTAAATTATCATTAAAAATATAGTTTTATTTACATTTCTTATTCTAAATCTATTTTAAATTCAATATTAATTTAAAAAAAAATTTTTTTCCAATCCTGCATTATTTTTATTATACATTTTTTACACCAACATTTTGTTATAATAATAAAGACATTTTGCAATAATAAGAAGAAATTATTTCAGTCTTATCACAGCATGTTCTCAATGGCTCTTCATAAAGATTTAGATGAAACATCAAGTGGCTTCATAAATGCCTTAAATGTCCAAACAAAGAAATAATTGCCCAATACTTCTTAAATAGTTTTGCACATGGTTTTCAAACAACATGAAGCTTGCAGTATATTTACTTCATTTCTCAAGCTTCTAGCACAATGAATCTGCACTAATATCAAAACATAAGATACGGTTGGTGCTTTTCTCCTATTTATGTATTGTTCTAGACTACACAGACTATTTTTTTGCTGTTTCAGCACATCTCTTCTCCTTAATATAAAATGCAGCACAGTAAAGCACCAGACTAGCATCTTTTAGTATGTATAAGAGTTTCTGTTCTATGTCACAGCTGTGATTGGCTTAAAATACAACAGATGTGGATTCATATTCACCATCAGAACAGCACAGATGTGCAAACAAAAGCCAATTCCTCTCCGCAGATGACGGACGCATCAAGAAACTCTCCAAACCGCTACGCAGTAAAACTGCAATTTTGCACAAATGTGTCTCCAGACGGCCTTTGAGATTTCTGAGACTAATCAAGCGAAGGAAAGAGGGTCTGAGTGCCCGAGGGTTTGACGCTCGACACCGAACCGCTGCCCTGCTCCCCTGGGTCGAGTGCGAGGACGAGGACGAGGGCATGTCGGGCTGCGCAGGTGAGCTCATTATGCAGTCTGGAAATCCTCGAAAATGGCCAAGCGCTGCATTATTTTCCCAAGCAGCATCGGACAGTGTGGAGCCGCTGGATAACCTGACGCCAACCTTCAGCCAAACTCTAAAACCAAGCTTAAGTGACAGCGTCCATTAGGAGAGCGTCCCGCTTTGCAGAAAGTGTCTTTTTTTCCAGAAAGCAGGCGCCACTTTTACCGCACCTTTTATGCAGCCGTCAGGCCCAAACTGGTGCTCAAATATGCAACGACCGGATGTTATAAAATCCATCTCGGTGTCTAAAGAAAACCAGCAGTGTCTGGCAGCTTAGTGGCATCAAGTCTTGACAAGATACACTAACAAAATGCTCACAAACAGAGCGATATATTCTGATTTTCTGTCTGTAAAATAACTATCTTTAAAATATCTGTTGGACAAACACAAATTCTGATATAAATGTAAAAAAAAAAAAAAAAAAAAAAAAAAGATTTTAATTTAAATTTTTAATTTTAACAAAGTTTTCTTTAGAAATAAATTTAGCAAAAAAAGGAATATTTCACACATTAATTTAACTGATCAATGTTTTCTTTACAATAAAATTTAGCAAAAAACAAATTAATATTTCACACATGAATTTCATTGATTTTTTACAAAGCATTTGAAAAAAAATACATTTATTATATTTATTTATTTATTTAATTCATGTTTTAAAAAATATATAAATAAACATATTTCACATTAATTTAATTGATCAAATGTTTTCTTTACAAGAAAATTTTGCAAAAAAAAAAAAACATCTTAAATTTTATTCAAATTATATTGTTACACATTTCTCACACACAAATTTCACTGATCAAATATATTCTTTACAAATAGTTTTAGCAAAAAACATGAATTTAAATGATTTTTTAAATGATTTTTTTTAAATATATATATATATATTTAATACATTTCACATGTGAATTTGTGTTTTTACAAAGAAATGTTGTCAAAAAAAAAAAATATATTCCACACATGAATTTAATTGATCAAATGTTTCCTTTACAAAAAAAAAAAAAAACATTTCAATTTCATTCATGTTATATTGTTATACATTTCTCATTTTACATTTTATTAATTTTAGCTTTGTGGTAATTTTGTGTGTGTTTCGTCATTTTATTATTTTATTCGTTTTTTTTTTTTTTTAATATTATAATAAAAATAAAATATTTGCAATAAATAAAGTGCAAATGTAAAATCCCAGTAAATCTGTTAACAAAAAAAAGATTTACAAAACAGGAATGAAAAATGTTATATTAATAATATTTTATTTTGTTTCAATGTTTGTGTTTTTAGAGTTTTTCCTTAATATTTTGAATTACATTCAATTAATTTTAGTCTTTGTAACTCTGGTTTTTTTTGACATTTCTCTCTCTCTCTATATATATAGAAAGAAATTTCAAATCTCTTCTTTTGGATGTACTGTCCCTTTAAATTTGTTTTCTCATGCCTTTCTATTATTACAATGTATCATTACTCAGTCGGTCAGCCTCTTTCAGTCTAAATGAGTGGTTCTTCACAAGAGCGACCTGCAATGAGGATCAGACATGAAACGACTCTCGGCCCGCATGCAATGAAGTTTTCATCAGGCCTCAGTAATGAGCCGAGACGTCAACAACACAACAGCAGCTCTGTGTCCCTCAGCAGAACCTCACTGAACCACATGAGTCCAGTTTAAAAACATCTCAGAGGAGCTCCTTCAAGACTGCATCAGCATTACCCACAACTAACAGCAAACTCAAGAAACCACATCAGAACCCCGGAAGAAATAATAGGTTTGTTCCCACTTCTCTCTGATTTGGAGAAGCCGCGATTCGGTTTAAAGCAGAAAGATCCTCGATGACGACTTGTTTGGGTTCCAGCTCAAGCAGTTAATTCATGACGAGTTTGATAATTACGTCGCCGATTGTGTTTATGCAACACATTTAGTGGCACATCCTTCAGTACAGGAAGCTCATCAAACACATCTGCTCCCCAGACAAACACACAGCAGCAACAGAACACACAGAAAACACACAGACATTTGTCTGCTTTGAAGTGTGCACTTGGGATTATTACATTGAAACAGGTGCGATTGATGAGATTAAATAAATACAGAAGCGAGCGAGTGTTTAAAATCATGGATATTATTGTTAACTAAAACTAAACTGTAACTACAAAACATTTTTGTTACTTGATATAACATCAAGTATTAAAAAAAACAAATTAATAAAAATGTATAAATACTATATCAATGTTATATATGATAATTTATTATAAAAATTTCTATAATCATTTTACAAATATTATATTCATTTTAATATTTAAAAAACGAATAAAAGTGTCAAAAATCAAAGCTACAAAGACTTCAAAATTATGAAAAAGTAATTCAAAATATTAAGAAAAACTACAAATACTAACATTAACTGAAATATTAATATAATAATAATATTTGAATATTTGAATATTATTCACATTATTAGTTAATAACAATTAATTAATAATAATTATTAAAATTATTAATATTTAATAATATTTTAAAAGCTAGATGAAAATGAGAAATTATGTTTTGATAACCAGCTAAAATAAGTTGAAGTACTACAATAACTAAAACTAAATAAAACGAATAAAAAAAAATACTTAATCACACAACAAAATTATTACAACCTTTTACAAAAAAATTTAAGTGAAAACTGAAAATATAAAAATAATCCCATACAAATAATATTAACAAAATTTTCAAAATAACAAAAACACATTAATTGAAATAAAATATAAAAAAATAAACAGTCTAAATAAGTTACAATTACATTATTAATTATTACATTGCAAAACTAAAAAAAAAAAAATGAAAATGAAACAAATTACCAAAACTGCACTACAAAACATCTGTTACTTGAAATAAAATCAAGTATTAAAAAACAAATTTAAAAAAAAAAAGTACAAATACTATATTGATATGTTACAAATGTTGTATTTATTGTAATATTTAAAAAACTAATACAAATATCAAAAATCTAAGTTACAAAGACTTCAAATTTAATAAAAAGTAAATCAAAATATTAAGAAAAACTAAAAATAATAACATTAACTGGAATATTATTAATATAGTATATGATAGATTATATATTATATCATATACTATTATTAATATAACATTTTAATATTATTCATATTATTAATTAATAATAATTAATAAAAGTATTAATAAGTAATATAGTTTTTAAACTAGATGAAAATGGGAAATGCTGTCTTGAAAACCAGCTGAAATAAAATAAGTTGAAGATGAAGTAATACAATTACTAAAACTAAATAAAAGTAATAGATAAAAAATAAACAACAAGTAATGAGTAAAACCTTAACTAAAATTAAAGTGAAAATAGAAAATATAAAAAATCCCATACAAAATATTAACAAAATTATGTAAACATATAACAAAAACAATAAAAACGCATTAATTGATGTAAAATAAATTATTAAAAGATAACATACAGTACTATCTAAATAAAAATGACAATATTACATTATTAAATATTACATTACAAAAAAATAAATAAATAAAAAAAAAAAAAAATAATAATAATAATAATAATAATAATAATAATAATAATAATAATAATAATAATAATGATAAAAATGCTAAAACACCCAACAAAATTACTAAAACTCAATTTTCACTTTTTGGGTTTTCACTTTAAATTAATTCAAAATATGATCCAAAACTCAGAGTATATCAGCGCTGCTAAAACCACAGAGTCTCAACTGTTTTTTAGGGAAGCCTGCTATCATAGGGAGCCTGTGGCATTGGCAGGTGAGCCGAACCGCTTCAAATGTCACGGCTCCTTCAAGAGGAAGCTGTTTTCCTCCGGAAGATCGGGCCGCTGGGGTCGTGTGCTATAGAGAAGGGGCGAGGGCAAAGGTTAAAGTCATTACAGGCCGGGCGGCGCGGCGACGCCCCTAGCTCTTCTTTTCCCCTCGCCTTCTCTCTCTGCTCTATTTTTGATGAGTACAGGGACTCGGAGAGCTGGCTCTGTGCTGTTAATATTTCATACAGCCATGCAATAACACCGACAACATCTTCCCCCGCCTGCCATGGCCGACGGCGACGGGCCGCAGCGGCGCTCGGCTCATGGAGAGCAGGTGTAATTTGCAAATGCTAATTGAACTCCGGCACGGGTCAGCGAGCTTTCCTGTCTCCTCAAAGCTCGACACACGCGGGCCTCCAGGACGGCGCCGATATACGCCACATCCTTCCGCTGGCACCGGGAAAACCGGCCAAAATCCCGTCATCTGTGAGCCATCCCGGGCCCGTCCAGATGCACCAGGATTCATCATGAGCACATCTCCTCTGATAATTCAGGAGTGCTGGCAGATCCCAAAAAACAAGCAGATTTCTGATGATCTAATTTTTCTCATCATCTCTAGATAATTAAGTCTTTTTGCTGTGGTTGTTCTACATCACGGTTCAGCAAACAGCATCTCCAAATCATCAGCGTGACATATCAATTATGAAAATAAAATCTCAGTCATCTTTCTGCAGCATTTCTGCAAAGTCATCAAGTTTCGAAACACTACCCCAAGTCTGCCATTGAGCAACAAACAAGAAGCCCCGCCCTCAGGCTCACACCAATGGTCGAGCTGATGTTTATATGTCAGATTCAATAGTTTTCAGACTGACACAAAGACCTGGAGGGCAAAACATCCAGAAACTGCAGCACAAACCTGTCAATTTCCCGTCTGTTTCAAGACAAAAATATTTAGATCACCTTTCAACAGATGAAAAACAAAGATATGTGAAGTTCTGGGCTCTTGTGATCCGCAGTATTTTAAATCACCAAAACAGAAGGACATTCAAGTGCTTAACAAAAAATGTGACATTAAAAGTGATATAAAAAGATCAAATTCAATATACACCCTCATTTAAAAATATTAAAAATATGAATATTTATTTAGAAAAATTATTAATAATGACAAAAATACAACTCAAATTACTATATATAAATATAAAAATACCATCTAATTCAAAATATTAACAAAAACTACTACCCCCACAGAACAAAATTACTAAAAACTTAACTAAAATTAAAGCAAAAATATAAAAATAATATCCCATCCAAAAAATTTAACAAAGTTTATAAAATGGATTAATATAAAATAATAAGATCAAATTCAAAATACACCTTACATTATATTACATTATATTATATTATATTAATGAAAATTATTATTAAAAATGACAAAAATACAACTAAAATTCAAGTGAAAAAATAAAATATAAAAATGCCATCTAATTCAAAATATTAACAAAAATATATATTAAAAAAAACATTAATTGAAATTAAATGAACTTAAATTACATGCATGTAAAAATTTAAAAATAAAATATTTAAGAACTTGTATACAAATAAACATACTAAAAATAAACATACTAAATGATCATGAGAAATATTACCTTGATAACTAGTTGGAATAAGTTGAAGTACTAAAATAAAAATCTAAATAAAAATTAATAAAATAATGTGTTGAAAAAAATAAAATAAAAAAGTGACAATAAAAGATCAAATTCAAAATACACTTTATATTATATTATATTATATTATATTATATTATATTATATTATATTATATTATATATATTTATGAAAATTATTAAAAATGACAAAAATGCAACTAAAATACAAGTGAAAACAAAATATAAAATACCACCTAATTCAAAATATTAACAAAAACTACAAAAAAAGTACAATTAAATTAAATTCATATATAAATATTCAAATAAAATATTTAAAAACTTCAACTTAAATTTTAGCCATTTGCCAAAGCAACATTCGTCATTTTCGTTTAGTTTTAGTACTAAAATAGCTAAAACTAATAAATACAAATTATTAAATACTACAAAAAAAAAAAAAAAAAAAAAAAAAAAAAAAACTGTATTTGTAATTGTACTGCATTTAGTCTAACAACTCAAACAAGTAGATCACAATTCTGTTTGCTGGCAGAAAACACAAATTCAACCACTAACAGTACGGTTACAAAACAAGGCATTTTCACAGTCTGGATTCAGATCTGCCATATCTGACAGTCACTTAGTAAGGCCTGTATTACTATTATTAGATTTTCCTGTAAATAATCGTTACAATAAAAATGAGAGCAATAAACTGAGTGAAGGGAGACAAATCGCTTCCAGGTTGAAGCTAATGCAGGTGAAGAGGTCATGAATGCATCAGTCACACATTGATCATCATTAGAGTTTACGTAACACCTGCTGCTGTGAGCCGCACGTCTCTCGCATCAGTCACTGTAACCACGTCTAGCACTCTAAAAACACATCCTAACTAGTGTGAAAGTTAACAAGACAATCTAGAGATTGCAGATATTTCAGCTTACATTACAATGCAATTAACGCCAAGCACACAAAACCTGCGCAAAGCCACACATTTGGATTTGTATCACACAAGTTTATTTTTATATTAAATTTTCCACATGCCACTAGTTTCAGTTTTGCTCTTTTTTTCATTTTTTTATTTAGCATTTTTAAGCTTGCTGTTTATAATAAATGTTGTTTATAATGAAGGCCACTGTAATTTATTTTTGTTTTATAATTTTTCATTTTTTTTTGTTCTGAATACCATTACATTTAAATGATTTACATGTTCATAATAATGTTTGTAAACAATGTTTTATTTACTGCAATTTTACATTTACACTATTTCTTTATTACAAATACCACATTTATTAAAATATTTTCAAATATTAATAAAATAAATAAAATGACAGAACACACAAAATTAGGACTTTAAAATGAACACAAAATAGAATAAAAAGTCATTCAAAATATTAAACTATATTAAAAACCTAAAACATTTAGTGAAATGAAATGAAATATAAAAAATAAAATAAAACATTAAAAAATATATTAAAATAAAATATTCAAACTATTAAAATAAAATATTTAATCGTAAACATTGTTTTATTTACAGGATTTTTACATTTACACTTTATTTCTTTATTACAAATATCACATTTTTATTATAATATTTTAAAATACTAATAAAATAAATAATAAAATAAAACAAAATTAAGACGTTAAAATTAATAAAAATAGAATTATTAAAATGCAATTCAAAATATTAAACTATATAAATCTAAAACGTATTAAAATAAAATTAAAAACAAATAAAACATATAAAAAAAAAATATTATAATAAAATATTCAGACTATTAAAATAAAATATTTAAAAACTTAACCACAAAAAAACCCCTAAAAATCTAAAACATTTACTGAAATGAAATTAAATATAAAAACAAATAAAATAAAACTATATTAAAATATTAAAATAAAATATTCAAACTATTAAAATAAAATATTTAAAAACTTAAACTAAAAAAATAAAAAAAATAAAAACAAAAACATATTTACTGGAGTTTTAAATTTACACAATTTCTTTATTAAAAAAAAATAGAAAAAAATATTAAAATAAAATATTCAAACAAAATCAGTGTAAATGTATTTATATTTAAATATATATATATATTTCAAATTATTAAAATATAAAAAATATTTATTATTTAATATCATATTCTAACAAAAGCCAACTCTATGCTCTGGATGTTTGCATTTGCATAATCAATAAAAATGCTTCCATTACAGATTACAAGTATGCAGAATTGCTGATTGAAACCAAACCGACGTACCGAAACATTTCTATCAGAAGTGTTTTAATTACAAAACTCCACACAAATAAAACGTCAGCACCAACACGTTCAAGCGAGTAGGCGTTTTCAATCAGAGAAAGGCTTTTTCTTTTGTTTGTCATTAAAGCAGCTCTTCAAACACTCTACGGCGCTGTGATTCTCAGTAATGAACCCAGTTTCTTGGCAAGCCGAGCCGAGAGCTTGCGATAAGGAGAAATAAACGTAGCTTCTTGCATTTGCAGCGTTTGCGTGCGTGCTGCATCCCGAACCGGCGGTCAGCGCTAAATCCTCATTATTAATGCTCGAAGTGACACGTCAGGGTAAAACGTGGGTCAACGACGAACTGAAAACACGCCGAGGCCGTATATCAGTCGGCACATGTTGCGTCGCGACCCGGCTTTAATTAGGGTCAAACGTCGTTGCCTGTATTTGTTTTGATTTGTGAGATTTATACATCTTCATTTAGCAGCTGGCAAACATGCAGCAGACGCTCAACGTGCCTAATTGTTGAAAAGAAATGTCTGTTTTCCCATGCGAGAGAGGGAAACCTGCGCTCGTGAGTCAGCTCTCAGCAGACGGCAGATAAACATGAATTTATCGTGGCTATTTCAGACAGATAACGCGGCGCAGAGATACGGCAGCCAGTCGTTTATATACTGTAGAGTTGCATTCTCAGGCTTATCAGTTTGGCCTCCTTCGTGTCAAACGCTTCTCGCTCGTGTAAGCTCTGCCAAGCGTGCCGTTTCATTGGAGAAATAAAATTATTTTTAATCAGCCAATCGAGTCAATAGGGCGTATAAAACGCTCGCTGTCAATACACGCATCCTCCAGAATGAGTTAACACGTGGAGCCGATCTGCTGGCGATAAACACGCCTGCTCATTGTTCATATCCGCGGTGAGCGGCGATGCCTATCGATTCTCTCACACAGCAGTTTATGTCCAGTCATTCAGTAAAACAACGGCTTATCGTTATCATCTGTCACAGACGCGAGCCAAGAGAGCCGTCAACGCTAATTCCTGCTCTTTTGAGGAGAATGCAGCGCTGGAGACCATTAAAAAGGGTCCCACAATGCCAGATAACTAAAGAAATACTGTCTTCATTGGTGTTTTAAGCATTATTAGAGATCAAACTTTAAACTTTTCAATTAAATTCCTCACAATAACATCAGAAATTGTGCAACAGAATGTCCTATAAACATTCAATTTGTTCACTTCATGAACAAATGAGTCAATATTTTATACAAATACTGGATCCATATTTTACTAAATGCAAATGCAAATGCACTGTTTGATTTGTTTTTTTGTTGTTGTTTTTTTGGTAATAAGAAATTAAATTTAAGGACTTAACATTGCATTGATTGCACTCGTACCCCACCACAGTCTTATTATTTAAATACGGCACAGCAAAGATTTTATTTTACTATCATTTATATGCTATTATATTATATATATATATATATATATATACATATATAGCATTTATTAATATTTTGAATTTAAATTTAGTTAAAGTTGTAGTAATGTGCTTTTGTAATTTTAATATTTTTATTTTATATATTACTCTTGGGAATAATTTATTTCAGTTTCAGATAATTTTTAGTTTTTGTTTCCATTTTTAGTTTTTCTTTTTTTATTTATTGTTCAATTTTCTTTATTTTAGTTTTAGTTCAATTTTAGTTTTGTGCTTCAACTTAAAAAATATTTCAGTTAGTTGCAACATTTGTCATTTTCATTTAACATTTTTCACTTCATTTATATTTTATTTTAGCTTTCAGTTTAAATTGAATTTCTTTTTAATTTCTTTTCATTTTTAGTTTCAGTAATTTTAGTACTTTAATTTTATGCCTCAACTTACAACTTAGTTACAACATTTGTCAATTTAATTTAAAAATTTGTCATTTTTATGTACATTTTATTTTAACTTTCAGATTTTTTATTTAATTACAGTAATTTGTTTTATTTATTTTAATTTTTAGTTTTAGTAATTTTAGCACTTTAATTTTATGCTTCAACTTAAAGATTTTCGTTAGTTGGAACATTTGTCACTTAAAATTTTACATTTTTATTTACATTTCATTTTATTTTAGCTTTCAGTTTTAATTTTTTTAATTTAATTTCTTTTAATTTTTAGTTTTAGTAATTTTAGCACTTTAATTTTTATGCTTCAGCTTATCTATTTCACTTAGTTGCAAAATTTTTCATGTTTGTTTATATTTTATTTCAATTTTTTCTTTTTAATTTATTTTAATTTTTAGTTTTATCAATTTTAGCACTTTAATTTTAGTTTTAGCAATTTTAGCAATTTCAATTTTAAGGTTTTTTATTTTATTTTTTTATTTATATTTATATTTTATTTCAATAATGATTACAATTTTAATCACTTTAGTTAGTTAACAATAACAAAACTGCTATGTATGATTGTTGTATCATTAAGGGCTGTTTGCACTAAAAGCATTTTTGCAGTTAAAATGTGAAATGAACAAAAACAAGGTCTATAGGCCTGTTTTCTTTTAACTTAAATGTCACCCATGCAACAGTCAAATGCGTCCATCTAGTGCACATTTACAAAGAAAAACAATGGAGAAGTAGTGCAAATACACATTCTGTGTAAACGTGTCTACCCAGTCATGTTTTCATGTTTTATATTGCATTACCATTCATTTACTTCCACATACGGGTTTTCCCCACAGCCCAGGGCTCATGTTCAGGCCTGCATCTGTGAGGGGTTAACCAGCACAGTTAAGGGTTAAAGGGCTGGTAAGTGGCTCCATTAGTCGGGCCGAGCGGTCGGTCGGGAGGAAGGGAGGAGAGGGGAGCCCAGGAGACGCTGGCCTGAGCGCAGGGGGAGGTGCTGTAATGAGCACGCTCACAATGACCGACGCAGCCACCGAAACGTCCAACTGGGGCACCAGATGCAGTCGGAACGCGGCCAAGGAGCACGAAGGGAAAACGGGCTCCTGAAGGATGTCAGAGCAGGAAATGAAGCGTCCTTTCTCTCGGGTTCTACTGTCTGCTTTTGGGAGGAGGACAAAACATCAATCTGCTCATGTGAGTTTGATACGTCTCCGAACCGCACGCTGATGCCTCCGGGCAGGTTATCAATTTGTTGACAAGCGCACCCCATTTCAGATCAGCCGCACCTCCTGCTCCGTTTCCTGCACTCGAGGTTCGAGTAATGAAAGCCACGTGTCTCCAGTTGCCCCGGTCATGTTTGCACTCACTCAGGCCTGCAAACGGGCCTCATCACAGGGCCTGTCAGTCAGCGTCCAGGACGTTTCTCTCATTAGCACCTCTTTACACACGACTACAGGAGCCCTACTGACCCCAACAGAACCAAACCGCCCCACCAAGAGTTATCATGGTTAACTAAAACTAAAGCCATTAAAAACATTTAATCAAATGAACATTAACTGAAATAAAATGTATATAAATATATAAAAAAAAAATTCAGTTTCATTTAGCTTAAGTTGAATTACTACAATAACTGCAACAATAAAACACAAATTTTAATTTAGTTTAAGTACTAAAATAACTAAAAACATAAACCTCTTGATACTACTATGAATAAAACTAAAACCATTAAAAAAGCCATTTCTATTTTTAGAAATACAAAAAAAAAGACAACTTTTTTTTTTTATTAATATGACATTTTATTTCAGTTTTTTTCCATTTCAAATATTCACTTATATAGGTTTTATTTATTTTAGTTTTTGTTTAATTTTTGTGCTTTAACTTAAAATAAATATATTTTAGTTAGATGCAACATTTGCCATTTTGATTTAAAGTTTTTCGCTTCATTTACATTTTGTTTTAGCTTTCAGTTTTAATTTTTTTAAATTTAATTAATTTCTTTTTAATTTCTTTTCATTTTTAGTTTTAGTAATTTTAGCACTTTAATTTTATGCTTCAATTTAAACATTTCAGTTAGTTGCAACATTTGTCAATTTCATTTAAAAAAATATTTTTTTATATCTTATTTTATTTTAAATGTAATTAATTATTAATAAAAAATACAATAATTATAATAATTATTTCAAACACATTTTAACCTATGCTGAGGTAAAACTACAATTAAAAAAAAACAAAAAAAAACGTAAGAAACCTTTTTATTTTTTTAACATTTTTAGTTGCCAGTGAAAAGTTGTAGTACTACAATAACTAAAACTAAAAACAAATCTCTTGATACTACTATAAATAAAACAATTAAAAAAAAACATTTTTATTATTAAAATACAAAAAAGACAACAAAGTATTTATTTTAGTTTTATTTCAGTTATTTAAAAAAAAAATTAAAAAATAATACATTTCAAATAAATGTTTTTGTTTTTTTTTTTATTTTGTTTCAGTTAGTTGCCAATGCAACATTTCAAAGTTGTAGTACTAAAATAACTAAAACATAAACCTCTTGATACTACTATAAACCATAAAAAGACATTTTTATTATTTGAAATGCAAAAAAAATAAATAAATAAAACAAAGTTTTTATTTCAGTTATTTTTAAAAATAATTTTATTTCAGTTAGTTGCCAATGCAACATTTCAAAGTTGTAGTACTAAAATAACTAAAACTAAAAAACAAAAACATAAATAAAATCCATCAATTAAAAAAAATATGACTAAAAACAATAAAATTACTAAAAATCTAATTTAAAACATGGAAAAAATGAAAACACTGAAAATTGTTAATGAAAACCTTAATAGTGTATTAACTGATACTAAAATAACACTCGGACGCACCATGTGCTTTCTGGAGCACCACACGCTGACAAGCCCAAAGTGTGGAGCGGGACGTGCCGTGGAGGAACACGCATCAGAAGACAGAAGCGTCGGCCCCGCGCTCATTAATCGGGCCCCTGCGATGACCCTCTCAGCGCTGCTGGCTCTCACCAGCTGTTTCTGCGAAACGCCGCCATTTCATTTTTTTACGAGCTCCGCCTATTAATCTCTGGGTGCGACGCTGGCGATAGCACTTTAGACAAGCGGACGATTTCATCTGCTAATTAACGGCTTTAGTTTCATTTGCGGCCTCGGCGGTCCGTTTTACCAACAGAGCTTTCAGCACTTTTGCCAATTAATAGGAGACGTCTCAATTCATTGGTTTAATAAATGTGTTAATTTTGCGAGCAGGAGGCAGAAACAACGACATCATAGGAGATAAATTCGCTCTGATTTAATTTTTTCTCTTGCATTCTGGCTGCGGCTTAACCGTACAGGACTGGAAATTCATTAGAAAGCTTAATCTGGGTTTGAAAGGCGCGCGTGCCGACGACGGCGCGAGCGGCCGGATTGAAGAAGACTTTTCCTATTACTGAATCGGGCCCCTTCAGAAGCGCGGCTGCTAATGAACCTGAACGCCTCTATTATTAAGTTACCACAGAAAATCCTCAAGGCAAATGTTCTTCTGGTCTGTGAAGGAAAACATCTTTACAAGATAATGGCCTTTCCTCTAATTACAATATGTGTAAGTGCTTGTGCTCGGCGTGGGACCTCTTCCCTTTGAAGAGCGTCGGGTCGCCGCCCTCCATCCATTTCTATTTCCAGCTCGTCAAATCGCAAAAAGGAAAAGGAGAACAAGAGAGAGGAGTTTAATAAAAGAAGATGACGAACAGTAAGAAAGGCAGCGGCGTCTGTATTTGCAAACGACTCTGTCAGCTTGACTTTAAGAGTAAAACCATTATTTTAATACGACCGGTATATCCAATGCAATAATCTCACAAATGGCCATAGATGGGCTGAGATATCTCACAAATTTTATTACATTTTGATTATATTTCTAGCTCTCTTATTAATTTATTTATTTATTTAAACAAAATACGTTTTTTATATTTTTTATATTTTAATTTTTATATAATTTTAACATTTTATTATTATAAAAATATAAATATTACTAGATAATATTAATATTATATAATATTAATATTATATTTTTTACACACACAAATTAAATTTGAATCAATTTTTATATAGAATACTAAAATTAAATTACATTAAGTAAAATGATATATATATATATATTATATATATATTTTTTTTTTGTTGTTTTTTTTTTTTTTTTTTTTTTTTTTTTACAAAATATAATATAATAATATATATATAATTTTTTACACACCCACACACAAATTAAATTTGAATAAATATTATATAGAATATTCAAATTAAGTGACATTAAAAAGTACAATTATATATATATTAAAAAAATCTAAACAAAGAAAATACAACTAATA